>VBVR01001045.1:17315-29445 GCA_011638315.1 Tetramorium parvispinum | reverse complement strand
TGGCAAAAGGCTACGAAGTATATATATATATATATATATATATATATATGGCAAATTTTTTTCTCTAGTAATTTATTTATACGCCATGAGATGGTTGCCAATCACTTTAATTTTTTATCGTCGCTGTTTTTTATAAAAAATTAAATGATTGGCGGATTATGCAGCGCGTTCTCGACGCGGCGGAAGTATGACGTAGCACTAATTCCCTCGAGATCTGCGTCTCGCCTTGGTCTCGATATCGGTCTCGGTTGTGCCAACACTACAGAGTGCCAGTAATAGAAGCGCATATCGAATTTGGAAAGTCGATTTCGGTTTAAACTTGAGTCAGTGTGTCACGACTGAAGTCCTAGTGCTACCCCATGGACAGTGTCAACGGATGCAGCTCAGTAAAGAGTGTTGAGAGTAGAAGACAAATTAGTGTAATACTTAAATAGCATCTAGAAATTAATTTTAATAATAATTTAGCTGCGGGAAAGCCGTGTGACTCATGTGAGTCGTGCGCGTATCGTAGCAAAGGTGCATAGTATTTAATATTCTTCTATCTGTACCATTTGAATGATGGGACGCACGAACGAAGGAATTTTTGAGAAGCTATAACGCTACATCAATCTTGCGCTGATCGGAAGAGAGCGTATCGTAAATATTCGTTTTGTATTGTATCGGAGAGCGGTCGGGATGATGAGAAAGCAGTCTCGTATTTTACTTAATGCTTATCAAACGATAGCTGTGTGATATCTCTATTGATCCAGCACGATATTATTAGACAGTTCAACAAAAGTCACAGTACCTACCTTTGTTCCTATCTGTTGTATCATATGCGTATTTATAACAATAATATCGGCACCTGTGTGTGCTTAAAAAATTATTTCTGTCAAGTAAAATGTCTGACACTTAAAAAAGTTTCATTTAGCAAACACCGCTGATATTACGCCCGATATTGTAGTATCTTATTGCTGATTGAATTAAATTGTCTCATCGTGTCTTACGTGTCTAATTAATGTTGCTCCCTTCGCATTAGTTTGCGTAGATTCCTTAGAAAAAAAAAAATATATATATATATATATATCTTTCTTTTAATATTATGATATGATAATCCTTCCTTCTTAACATTAGAAATACGAGTGATCATTTCTGTAACCATTTCTATTTCTTAGATTAATATCTTCTTGTATAAAAGATTGGAGTCTGAAATCTTATAATTTTTTATTATTTTCTTTATTTTGAAGTTATAAAATTTTGTAATGATGTCTACGGTCTCGGGAACTACTCGGTACTTGTAGTGTTAACTAAGGAAGGAAAGATCAATTTCACAAATTAAACAAAAACTCTGAAATGGGAGGGAGAATAAAAAAAGTCAACATATTTTGTGAAAATTAATTTTTTCATTGTGCATAATGTTAAAAGTATAGTATAGCGTGTAAATAGATCGTCAAAAAATAGATACATCGAGATACGGAAAGAGAGAGACAGAGAGGGGGGAGAGGGGAAAGTAAACTGTCTTGGTGCAGGCCAGCGAAAAGTATTATCTCGAGTAGAATACGCAATGTTTGCAAGCTACGTACTAACGGCGCGTATGAAAGTAACTATTATTACTACGCTTAAGAGATACGCGGCACTGGCGTTTCATCGGGCAAGCAATGAATGTCGAGTACGCCGATTCGTCAATTCGCGCTCTTGGATAGACCCCCGTTGAGGTGTGCGCTTCTTTTTTTCTTTGGAGGAACATAATTCGATCGCCCGAGCTCGCAACACGCTCGACATTCGTTTTATTTTGCGTAATACAATAAATAAAATATAGATTTATTTAACATAAATAAACGATGTAATATATTTATAGCGTCAGTTCGGCTTAATAGTCGGTCTGCCCCATCACACTGTACATGATCCTCTTGAAGCTGTTGCTCTGATGGATCTTCTCGCCGTCGTCGTCGAGCACGTTTATCTGAAAATTGGATTACTCGCAGTCGCTTCCCATATATCTTCCAAATTACAAAAGTGAAGCTCCACAAATGAGCTGAATTTTTTTTCATTTGGATGAGGCAAGAAATTTCTCTGTCTCGTGAAGCGGCATGCAATTTAACGTGCGTTACGTGAAGAAAACCAGTCGATGCAGCGCGGTGAGGGGTGCATCTGCTCTACGAATTAATTGTCTCTACAGGCGAGCGCATCTTTGTGCAAAAGTATCAGAAAACGCACGTACAAGTTGCTGCGAAAATTTTAATAGTCGTTGATAAGATCCTTAACGAAAGGGAGGGGGAAGGGACGTCTATATGATCCACCCTTAACGAAACAGATGCCGCAGATTAGATCGGTGCCTTCGACCGCGGTTGTTAACTAAGTTAGCGGCGATGATGCACGTTAGATATACATACATTAATATAAGTTTATAATTGTTATAATAATCGGACGCGTCGACACAAAATCTTTCTCTTCGCAAATTTAGGAGAAGGAGAGACGTCGGATCCCCGCGCGATAATTTCGACGGTGAGACGCGACGGGCGGCGCGGCGGATTATTACCGAGAGATGCCTTGGCACGGTGCTACAGTAGACGAAAAAGAAAGAAGTACAAGCGAAGTAGCATCCCGTGCCAAGTCGCTTATATAATCCGGTAGCTGTTTCATCGTCCGGCTGCGTTGGGTAACTTATATGTAGAGTTAACGCGGCGCCGGGCCAGTGATCGATAAATCTTCCCGGTAAATAAGTGACGAACAATAAGTGGACGCAGTTTAGTAATAATAAACGTGAGCGCGCAATGTGGAAATCGAACGACGAAAGAGATCTTTTCTTCAAAAATTTCTTTTTCTCCCGTCGTTGAAATTTTCTTTTTTTTTCCCTCTCCAATTTGATTCGATGCCTTCCCCTGCGGGTCCGCCGACGCAGCCGAACGACTTCGCTTCGAGAATGCGTAGTGGGCCACGCAGTTGCGAACTGCGAAATTCAGCTTTGAAATTCTTGCGCGGAACGCCATGCGGCGACATGCGAGCGAGTAATGCATTCCCGAGATTTTCTCTACCCTGTACTTGCGCTCCGCAAAATCGATCGTGAATCTAACTCCGAGAAGGAGTACTTACGTAGGCGGGACTCTTCGGCGGAGCCTGGTACACCTGTGCCAACCAATAATTATGTGAAGCCTCTTAGCACACAGATTTATTTGAAAATATAAAAAGATATAAAAACACTGTTGGAACGAAGATGTGAATATCACACACACACACACACACACACACTTTTGGCGTGTGCGTTGTGTCCCCCGTTTTAAGACATCTATGTGTGAATTTTTAAAAAGTGTGCACTGAAAGAAAAATATAGTTACTTTTGGCCTCAACCACAATTTTATATTTCTAACGATAATTATGGTTAACATATATTATAGTTAAGTTAATCATATTTCATGATAGAAATACTATAAAATACTATTATGGTTGGGTCCAAAAGTAACTATATTTATCTCTCTCAGTGTGTGATATTCACACATTTTTTAAAAATTGACACATTCGTTTTGGCAGTGAACTTATGGAATTACGGAGGCAAAGAAAAGAAAGAAAGAAAAAAAGAGCGTGAAAATTATAATGAAGATGTACGTACCCTGTTTGATTTTTGCGGCGTGAAGACACCGGTGCGAGCCGGCTGCCTGACCTCTTGCACGTAATCCCCGTATTCCTCCTCCTGCAGGGCCTTGTACGCCTCGCTTTTGCTGGGATCGTATTTGACCGGTTTCTTCAGACTGCGCACGGTACCGTATGTGTACACAGGGGTGTTACGACTTTTAATTTCGCTTTCGTTCTTTCTCTCTTTTCTCGTGCGACTTTTGTCTTTCTCTTTTTCTACATATATATTTTTTCTGTTTGTTTATTTTCTATTCCGGATCGCGTAGCAGCGGCCGGGAATTACGATTTGCCAATCGCGCTTGCACATTTATTATACTTATGTTTACTTTAGTCTGTTCGAGAGCGACTTTCAGACGCATCTTCCAGCCGAGTTTAATCGAGAAAGAGCGGTCATTTCTCATCGTGCAAACCTTGCGTGCATGCCCGATCAAGAAGAACGCGTTCGTCGAACACTTGGAAAATTGCGCCTTTCAGCCTTTGGGAAAAAGAATATTCGAAAAAGAGTAGACTCGAGAAAGAGTCCTTCGTTGAAATTCCATCATGAAAGAGAAGCTCACACAGCTTCGCAAAACACTTAAAAAAATTTTTTCATTTGTAATTCTTTTTCTCACTGCCAAAATTCAGTTTTAGACCACTGGTGATCTCCTCGTCGATATATAAACAAAGGAATAAATAAATTAAATTACGTACTAATTGTAATGAAAAGGAAAGAGATTCTATAAAATATAAATTTTTACTTATATTCTTGTTAATTTATATTTTTGCGAGAGTATAATTGTCAGATTATTTTTATTCCTATTATTAAATTCTCTGAAACAACCATCGTTTCAAAAGACGTGGCAAAAATAGAACTTCCAACGGCGCAATTTTCGAAAGTCGTCTCGAATTCGTCGTGCACGGTATCTACGATAGAAGCATACGAACACTCGTTAAAGAAACGACCAAGTTAGTAGATATTCTCACATATTCTCAACTACTGTACAACAACATTATTGATTATTCGCTACTTTCGTACATGCAAGAATTTACTGCTGAAGGTAAAGCTTTTTTGCACGGATTCGACTACATCGCGTATTTACAATTTCGCCAAGTAATTCGTGTCTGCGATTTCTACTATGTAATATGAACGGCAAATTAACCCGAAATAATAATTGCACACGTCGTTCGAGGGATTCGCATACTCAGTGGCCACGTTCGCCGTGTTAAACTAACCGTTTGAATTAATTATCTATACGTTTAATTAAAACATTGATAGCACAATATCAGATATTTTGCGCTTGAAATAAATAATTTATTTAATTATTTGGGATATTAATGCGAATTATCGAATTGTAAATTTAATGAATACCCAGAATACTTTTGTGGATTTGTAAGAATTATTTCTCGATAATTGTCGATAATTTTGATAAACTCAATTTACAAATTTGTTATTTAGAAACTCTTCTCATTAAGTTGTGTAATATGAGTTTCGTTAATGATCTGTCTAACAATCATGACGGTGTAATTTGCTGTATACTTTAACAAGGGAACGTGTCCAACGGTTCACGTGAAAAACCGAGAAACTCTGCCGTCGTAGATCCGACGTGCGAGAAGCATCGGAAAACGTCTCGAACGTCACTCGACAATTTTTGTTTAATTTGGTCTATTGAATTGTGGCCACACGTTCTTGGAGGAGGCGGCCTTGGCCTGCTCTTTCAAAATTCTCGCTTGCTCCTGTATTTCCTGTTTCTGTTTCAGGAAGGAAAAGTCTACGAAAATGCTGGAAAACAAACAAACCGCTACGTAAGTAATCAATCATCAGGAAAATCCGAGAGTGCCGTATAGGAAAAAGAGAGAAGGAAGCCGATGTCCTTTCTCATTTTACGATCGACGACGCGCCGACGATCATGCGCCCTCGATCGAGCAAACGAAACTCGATTTCGTTCTCCAATTGATAAATTTCTTTTCCCAAATTACCTTCGTGAAAATATCTTCCGAAAAGGATAATTTTTTTCTCGTTCTATACGCTTCGTTATATTTTCTAAAAAAAAAGATGTCGAAAAATCATTTCCAAAGATCACGCTTCTCATGGCTATGTGATTAAAAGACACGCCTATAAAAAAATGAAACGATTAGATTAATAGAGATTAATAAAAATTTATTTTACTCTTCAGAATAAATTCGTGCCAATTTCTTTGAATCCAGTGCGCGTGTCAACCGTGCGAATTAATAACCTGTTAACTCTGATTACACATTAGAGAAATTAGACTTTTCTGCACGAGCGATTTTTATTACAGTGCGAGCGATTTGTGAGAGTGTAAGCGGCATTCAGCGGCGAAGTCAATTTTGCATTAATTTTATTAGCTTGTGACTGCTGCAAGCATCACGGCATATTAGCGATTCGTTATAAATATATATGCTTAATTCGGTTTAACGGTGCTTATTAAAGGCTAGTTAAGAGAGAACTTAGTGGACAATCGTAAGAGTAACGATTGACTACTTACGGTACGGCAGACGCCTGGCATTTGATAGTGTCCGCGATGTTCTGATCCGAGTAGAGTCCGATCGGCGAGTTGAATTGCTTGTGGACAATCTAGAAAAGCGAACGGTGACATTTACGATCGGTGCAACACACAGAATTTGCAGATACCACTATGTCGCATAAAACTCGAAGCTCTTGAAGTGGCTTGGAAATAAAATGACGATCAAAAAATGACCATTTTGTAAGCAGAAGCGCAAAAGAGAAGTCTTTTTGGAAGACGCAAAAAGTTTGAAAAATGGAGCTGGGTTCGCCAGCATCTGAATGTTCTGAAACTTGGATGCACGCGGAGCGGAGTTTCTATATTAATGCACTATTAATGCAAACGTTCACGAAAGACGTTGCGTATTATTGTTGCAATCTGTCCTCAAGTTGTGCCACCCGCGGCTACGGTATTACGTTGTGACAATATAGCGCTGTAAAAAATAAACATAACTCTAGTATGTTGGCACTGTGGACGGGACAAACATTTGAAACTAATGCCAGGTTTCCGTTATATCGGAAATTCACGGTATTAACACACAAACTTGACTCACGATGTTTATTGTACAAAACGCCGCCGTTACAAAATAGCAATCCGAATTTCATATTCGTCATCAACTGCGTTGCGCGATTATCTTGTATACTTGAGAATTTTCAGAGAAACACGTTAGTGGCAATCAATAGTCAATAAAGCAACACGGTTGCCGGGAAATAAATCAGTCAGTTGAAATAAGATTATCGCCTTGGTAATTGAGTGAGAATAAATTAATTAAAAATTTCATTTACACCACAACGTGTAAGTTAAATTAGGTTCAATTATTAAAATAATTCAACTGAATTAATTTCAGCGATTTAGTCATAAATGCAGAGAATATTGCGGCGCGCTGCACCGATTCACAATCGGTATAATAGCGATGCGTCAGTATTATTTCAGATTATCGAGTTACAAACGAGTCTACAAAATTCTGTAATGATCGCGTTAATAGCGATCATAAGAATTTATTATTATTATTATTAGTTATTAGCAAAAAATCGTGAATAACAGAGGAATATCTCGTCAAACGAAACTCAAGTTTCTTGCGGATATCGCGATTCGCGATCGTCCAGAAAGCGTAAGTGTCGTTTCTCGAAGCAGAAGCGGCTTACGAAAGTAAACAACGGCAGTGATCCAAACCTTTGGAACTTCCGTCGGTCCCACGACACGCTGAAGTACCGTTTCCGCCACCTGCTCAGACGACGTTCAAATGAGATAGAGTTTAAACTTGAGCTAATTTGACAAACGCGTTTCCAAGAAAGTAGGAAGACTTCGTCGCGACGACGTCAACCGGGATCGGACGCGTAGTCGGCTTACCTTTTGCTTCATAGCGACTTCAGGGTGAGCCGGTTCGTAATGATGGGGTGCCGCCCTGATCATCGGATTCGGATGATGTCGTAGATAGCATTCACCGAGAGGGGCATCCTTCTTGACCTTGGCACCTGGCAAGACCAGAGGAGTCGTACGGTAGGGCTAAAAGATACAGTCACAATAACAGTACTGTCCAACATTTCTTTTATTTTACTATATTATAATATTTTTACAGATCATTAATGTATGACATTTATGTATAATATATTATTGAATTCATATCTTACTATCGTGTAAATTGACAATATAAGTAACTATGCGAGTAATGGCAGTTAATAGGGCAGATGAAATGCAATGTCTCGTCGATGCGACGTGCCAATTAACTAACGAGATCTAAAATAAACCACAATGGAGGCCATGGCGATCAAAAGGTAGCTTGTTAATCTCTTACGCTTCTTGCGTCGCCATAATTCTGAGCAACGACAAGAATAAATCGATAATGATGACGATATTGCAGCTTAATTTCATCTCATTTCGTAACATTAACGAGGTGTGAGTAAAGAAAATATCGAGTCACAACAGAATATATTACATTGTCGAGATTTTATATATCTTTAATATAGTATATTCGAGAGATATTTTAACCCTTAAAGGCTATCATGAAATTTCAGCCTATGCGAGTTTTTCAATATTATTAAAAAACATAACGCCTGGTATTCTAATTCTTTGAGTAATTATTCAAGCTATCAATAATGTTCGTTACGTTACATAAAACAAATTAGTTCTCTCACCGTGACATATACGTAATAAACAAAGTTGGCTTGGAATGATATTTCAATCATAATTATTAAGGATTAAAATAATTAACGATATCAAATAGCTCATTAGTCAGCACCATTGTGGCAAATAAAATCCCTTTCCCTTTGCGAATACTTTTTTTCATTTCTAAAAATTCCATTTTTCTATTTTAAACTACGAATGTTTCTAAATGATAATATTAAGAATAATGTTAATAGGTATATGTATATAATAATGTTTTTAAATGATAATCCTCGATTATTTTTTGTTTCTATAACAGAAACAATTTTTAATTAGATCACTGGCGCAATAGATCACTGGCCGGAAACCGGAAACGATATCGTTGGACGATGACCAACTGTCTTTCTAAAGAAGCAAAAATTTCGCCCAGCTGGCTCACAATGAGAAAATTACATAAAATCAGCGACCGTTCTTGTAGCATTGCGAACAAGTTTGGGTTGCCAAGTTACGGGTCGTTCCGTCACGTGCCGTCGGTTTTGCGCGACATTATGAAATTACGCGAATCTACAGGTGCATCATACATCGTCGATTCGCCACGCGGGTTTTCTATGTTTACACGCCGCGTTGCCGAAAGGCGTCCGTGAAGGCGAACGCGAGGCGAGACCTCAGGCAAGTTCTCATAATACGCCGTCATCGCCAAATGGCCATCGGCGAGCTGGAGCGAAAATGTTGGAAAACGCCAGGCCGAATTCGCGTGACCTTTGGAGAGCCATAAATAAGACTGATATTTTCTCGCGAAAAGAAGTTTCTCGTTTTATTTCCTATGTAAACGTCACATTGAGATAATCGCTTTTGAAGGGCAGCTTGAATTCTCACGAGCGATTCATTACGAGCAACATTTTTATTTCGACCGAAATTATTATCTCGTGCTTGCAGAGATCATATAACGTCAAAATACCAGAGATGCTGATAGTTTTACGTTAGTTTTAAAACTTTTCTTCATTTTCCTACGACACCTCTGCATCTTCTTAGATTAATCTTTTTCTCGAAGATATTAAAATAGAATAAGATACGAAATATAATTTTCAAAAATATGATTATTATTACACGGACTGAATTAAAGGCAGCATCTGGAAGCATCTGGCGTTTAGATTCAAGCTAATAAAAAGCCTAATAAATATTTCAGTTTAATTAAATAGTAGATATATTCAAATTAAATAATATACATTCAATTTAATCAATTAAATTAAACCTGGAAAGCAAATATTCACCCTGGGAAAGCTTCAAATTTCAATATATTCAATATATTCAAATATGTATGTATAAATGCAAAATTTGTCATATAATTCATAAAATTCGATCTCCCCGAGAGAAGTTGAATTAAGCACCCATTGTTCACGGGTTGCATTGGTTGCAACTTGCAACGTGCGCGTTGCAATGTTTCATAATTTTAGAATCGCGGTCGCGGTCGCGGCAAGTTCGCGTCTCTCGCCCGCGACGTGAAATCATGCGATTACGATGATTCCATTATAAATGGGTCAGAAATACGTCCCATTATGTTGGAGGGTGAGAGCCGCGAGTGACTCGAAATAGACGAAGGCTCCCGGCCGGCAAAAATAACGAGCACCCCGAGTCACAAAAACCCACCTGTCCCCTTGCGGCCCTCGCGCGGCCCCGCGCTTCTTTCCGTGATTTTTTTTCACTAGGAAGCATTTCGGCCATTTGTTTCTTGAACGGGAAATGGTTCTCGTTGAAACACTGGCAAGGTCACATGATGACTGCTGAGAGAAGAGTATAGATTGGACTCAAGACCATTTAAAACCCATAGGGCCCCCTTTTCTCCCTTTTCCGTTCTGCTTCGATTATGAACGACTCGATATACTTTAAAATTAAAGAAATATTTAGAGTTTATAGAATATAGAGGTTTATAGAAATATTTAATATAAATTTCGACGAGACCAATTTTATATAACATTACAGAAAAATTTTATAGAAAATTATTATTTTTGAAGCTCAAAAGTTTAAACGTGTACTACTTAATTTTTTCAATTTTGTGTTTTTCTTTAAAAAACGAAATTTAAAAAAATTTTTTATTTATATGATACTTAATATTTTTGGAGGAATGGTAACGGTTGATTTCTTCCAAAAGTGCTAGAATAATGATTATTTAAGTTCGGTCGATTGATATTGATTCTATTATTCTCATCGTTCTAACAAGGAATGTTTTGTTTGCCTATGATCTTTTTCTTTTTTTAGAGAATTTGCGCGAGCGTGCGCACGCTCGTGCGTCGTTTTGCAAAAGGTCTCTCGAACTAAATTCAGACAGAGCAAAACAGCTGTTTCGCAGAGTGTTTCGTGCTTGGCGTCGAGGTGAAACTTGAACTCTTTGGAAACTGATTGGAGCACGTTGACGCAAGAGACACGCTAACGAACAGATGTTTCGACATCATTAAAACGCACGCTGAAAGATATAAAATTATAATTAATGTAATAATCAAATTAATATTGTAAAGAAAAAATTCCGATTTGTTTTATTTCTAATACAAACCTTTTTATTGATGTCAAAATCGTTTATACGTACGTCGCTTTCTGATTAAAAAAAAATTCAACATCAAACTAAGTATAAATAAATTAATTTAGTGTAATTAGATTAAAATAATTATGTAATTAAACAGAGGCATTAATTCTTAATATAGCTTAATATATTTTACAATTCACTTGAAGTTCTTCTTTCAAATGTTTAATTGAAATCCCATAGTCTAACAAGTGAAAAACAATAAACAGTAGAAATAGATTAAATAGAAATAGATAGAAGATAGAAGATAGAAATAGATATTTCTATCATATGGGATTGTTTATAAATTATCACCTCTTACTCGTTTGGAAATGATCATGCGTTTCTATCCAAATATTGTTCAAGAAACAAAATTACAAAAAAAATGTCGCTAATTTTTCGGCAGGCTCTGATCACGTGCTACGTAATCGTCGCATTAAAAACTTCGGTGTTGGAAAAACTTGGTGATTTTTCGGATGGAAGATGGGTTCGGAAGATCGTGGGTGTGTCTTTGTATGACGGTTTCTCTCGCGTGTTCGTGAGTAACCCAGATCCCGTTGACGAAAATAGAACGCGATACCGATGAACGGCATCCGTAATGGCGATGCCTATGTGCGTTTTATTGCATAGCGCGTTATTAATGCACGTTACGTTTCACGCCCGAACTTTCCTTTCATCTGTCATTGTCAGTGATTGATCCCGAACGCGACGCGTCTTCTTTGGGGCGTTCTCGCAAGCGGTCGAAGGCAAACGTGATCGAACTTCTCTTCGAATGGCAGAATTGTCCTGTAGACCGTTTACGTTTGTTCACCGTGTCAAGGTTGAACTACGCGAAATCTAGATCATCTGGCGATCTTATTGCTCTTGTGTCATTATTCGATATCGATACGTCGGTGGAGCCAAACTTGTGTTGTTGAATTTTGATATTTTTAGGGTGACACGTTGTTAAGCTCAAATTTTATGGTTCTTATAACTTGTCGTAGACAAATCCACATATAAATGCCAACCAGATGAAAAACAGACTTTATTATTATTTTTTTCGATTATATTAAAAAAACAATGAATTTTGTGTAAAACAGAATGGATTTTAGCAGCGAACTCAATGTTTGAAGGAGAAGAAATTTATAAAGGCATCTAATGTCAAAGATAATATAGTTATCAAGTAACATTTATTTACACAGTAAAAAATTTTGTGTTAAATTTAACACATTTCACATGCCCTAATTAATCCACTAAAAATTTTGTGTTAAATTTAACACATTTCACATGCCCTAATTAATCCACTAAAATTTTTGTGTTAATTTAACATAAAGCAAACGTGTTAAAAAGTAACAAAAATAATATGTAAAATATTAATACACAA
>VBVR01001045.1:0-17306 GCA_011638315.1 Tetramorium parvispinum | reverse complement strand
AGAATTATGTCAATTAAGAATTATGTTAATTTAACACACACTATAAAAAGGAAACACAATTCATCTGTTTACTTTAACTGACTTTAACATATAAAATATGTCACCAAGAATTCATGCACTTACACATAAATTATGTTATTTTAACTCATAAAAAAGGTTAATATTAATTTAACATAGAAAAGTTTAAGTAACACAACGACGATATGTTAAATTAACACACGACCGTGTTAGAAATTTAACAAATCTTTCTACACAGGAAAATTTTAATACAAATACAAAATGTTTTTTACTGTGTATGTATATTTCTAATTTAGATTTATTAAATTTTAGCTATTAAAAAATCGATTAATCTCTATATATTAAATTATAGCTTTATTTATAATGTAAATCACTTTATAATCAACTTTAGATGCTTGGAGCGATTGTTAATTAAACAAAAGAGGCCTCCGTTAACAGAAAACGCTTGATGTCAGAAACACAGATTACACTTAAAAATGCGACACTTGCGCTACTTCCGATTTAAAAATATTTTTAGATTCTGGAAATATCTTTAGTTTCTGGATAAATAACGAAAGTACGAATGAAAATTGTAAATTAACGTTAACAAAATATTATTTTTCGGACGTCACCGCGATGCTTTTAAGACAAGACCCATCATTCGCGTGCGAGATTTCATTTCGGCCGCGAGGAAGGTGCACGTTCAAGGGCAAAGAAATTCGCATCGCATTTTCGCCCTTACTGGACTGGGATTCTGCCTCTTTCAACGATCCTAAATGAAACTTCTCTTTCGTACCCAGTAAACGGCCGCCTCCTCCTCCTTTGGATGGTGCTCGATGTTGTAACGATAGACGGTCGTGTAAGCGGGCATCTTCTCGTCTCCGTCCGTCCGAGAGGCGTTCCGCGGAGAGAGTTTTTCCTCGCGACCTCCGACCTCACGTCACCCCTTTCTCGCGCGGCAACCCTTTCGCGGCTCTCCCGCAATCGTCCTCGCACGTCGTCCCTCGCTCGCGACTCTCGCGGGATTATTCGCGCTTAAGCACTACTGGCTCGGCGTGAGCGCGGGCGGCTCTAACTCTGGCCACTTTTCTTCTCTCTCTCTCTCTCTCTCTCTCTCTCTCTCTCTCTCTCTCCGGAGACCTCTCTCGAAGCTCGCTCTCCACGTAAAAAGCTCCTAACACCGGAAAAACGTCACAAGTCGAATACTCCTCGTTAATCTCAGACGGTGACGGTCGTCCGCGTATCGTCTGAATGAAGAATCGGAAATATACGTTTATAAATAAAGATACGTCAAGTTTTTTAATTAAAGATATATTTTTGCTCATTATCCTTCGATAAACTCCAATTGATAATTTTAGCCGTTGAGAGAGTTTTCTTAATTTTTCTCTATCGAGATAAATCTTCCTTTTAAAGGAAATTATATTTGTAATTAATATTTCTTGTGTTCTTAGCTTCTGAAATTTTCTACAAGTTGATTGTTGCTTCAGAATAATTGGAGAAGGCAAATTCCTTGGCAATGAAATTCCGTGATGAAATTAACGAGGGAGTCACATGAAAGTGTAAATTTCGATTGCCAAAATATATCGACAAATCTGACGCTTCCTGTATTTGTTACATAAAGTATTCAGATATCGCACATATTTTTCGTATTCAAAGGTTCAATATCATTAGCGAGGTTTTTCAAAAATTTATGTCATTAGAAAAAGCTCTTTTAAAAAAATATTTTCAAGCATTGAATCTATTAAATATTATTAGAAAGTTGAGCTATGGCATTAAAAAAAAATTCGAGTAAATTATTTTTAATTTAAGTATTTTTTAATATGTTGAGAAGAGATTTGTTTTTTTATATGTTTCATTGTACAAAATCATAAAAAAATTAAATCTCTTAAATTAATTATCTTCTTTCACAATTAGAAACGTTATTAGCGATATCTTTCAAAAATTCCAATGCCATTAAAAATATTTCTCTTTCAAAAAAATGTTTTTAAGCTTTTGTATACTTATCAATTTTTTATAGAAATGAAATCCGCTGCTGCGCGGGGAATACGGTAGGCGACCGTGACGTCGCCTGAATCCGCGGGACGTATCGGATCGGGGCAGGCAGAGGCAGAGGTGGTTTCGATGCAAAAGCGATATTTATAGCGTGTGGCAACCGGCTCTGCTGGTGGCGACGGACTTTCCGGCATCGCGGCGGGCCAACAAAAATATATTCACACTTCGGACTTCCCACGAATAAAGGCACCTCCGCCGTGCCTTCACGCTTCGCGCTCGCGGCGGTGCACGGTGCACCCTGATAGCGCGATGTCGCCGTAATAAACGCGACGACACGCTTCTCTCTCTCTTCCTCACTTCGCGGTCTTGTCGGTATCGTTCTCGCAGAACCGGTTAAACGTTTCGTTAAACGACGAGAGACATCTGGACGCGAAATCTCGATATCGCAAATCATTGCTCCATCGTCGTTAAAGTCGCGAAATTTTGACGTTCTTCCAAAAATCATCCGCCATCCGCCCCTGCAACTCCTGCAAGTTAGTCGTGCAACGTACTTTACGTATTTACTTTGCGTGACATTGCGTCAACTTTAATCATTTTTGGGGGGGATTTACGAGAGACTTTTCTTTCTCGCAAGATTCTTCTTCTGCCGTTACGCGATCCGGCTATCACGTACTTACCCCAATAATGCTAACAGCGGGCCAGAATTTCGTCAGCTTGAATAAGCCGTTTCGAAATTGGTGGGAGAGACGGATTAAACGCGACAAATGTCCTGTCATCCGCTAGGCCCGGTGATCCGCCAATGAGTTATTGGATTTCAAAGTGCAGAAGGGTATTTCGGAACGAGCTCGAGCTTGCCAGACACCACGAACGGACTTGAGAAACCGGAGTACGGCTCGACTCTTATTACGGAGATTCGCGCGTGCCTCTGATACAGTCGTGTCTATACTTATTTTACGATATACTTTGATCTAATTTTCCAAATCTTGCTCCTCAAACGGAATTACATTACGAGCGGCTCGAACGTTTAGTACGGTTCGTTCTCTTCCTCGAACGAGCTAAGCTCTTCTGACATCTTCCATGCTTTTCAAATTATTATTTAAGAAAACGGGAAGAAAGTTGTTCTCAGATGTAAGAGCAATCTTGCCGATTTATTCGCAATTGTTTGCGGTATTACGATCACCGCACCCGCTAGAAAATCTTTCCGAGAATCCTCGGAAATTAAATAAAAAGACATTTACGGCGCTAATGATAGGCAGGAAGTTACGACGAGACGTGACGTTCTCGCTCCCGTACATTGTATCTACTTTTAGCTTTCGCTTGCATAATTTCGCACGAAGCTGTCAGTCATCGGCCAAACTCTGGCGCCTGCTGATATCATCAGTAATCCTTCGTAACAAAGTGCGTTTCTTTCTTTCATAAATTCTTAATTGCAATTAAATAATTTTATTTTAGAATCTAGATTTTAGATGAAACTTTCCTCTCTAATTAGATTTGAACGGTTTACAGTATTTTTATATAGTACGTCTTGTTTGTATACATGGTCTCTCGATTGTATTAAGATTGGTTTGAGAGATATTTTTCAACGACGTGGCGCCACGCCGTTCTAATAGACAGACTATTTCAATCCGAGAAAGAAACAAATACCGATGGATCTTAATTTATACGGTGAAACAAAACCGAATCTGTTCCTTCGCGTGGATCAACGAACTCTCCAGCGGATTTGTATTGTCGACAGTGCGCGCAAAAATTAAATTTTCAGAACCGATTTCAGAAACTAAATGCACCTCTGGTCTCGAACCCCCTCAGAATTGTTCTCAACACGTATCACTGCGGCACCGAATCTAAACAAACTCAGCACGTCTTAAGCAAAGCTGACTGGCCTCTAATATAATCAAGATTTCATTCAGAACAGAAAACGCTTTTATCGCCGACTCAATGAAAATTTATTTCTGTTTTACTTTTCTTTGTTATCAAATGGAGCACGTTTGATGTAATTTATTTCTCTCATTTCTAGTTGGATTACTTTCAATTATTTAATCCTTTAATTTAAGTCCTTTTTTTAGACTATTTTAGAACTTTTTTAGATATAACAGTTTATAAAGGATGCAAATACCTGTGACAGATGAACTCTTTCCTCGCGGATCTCGTCGAGGTGTTCGTGCGGCAAAAAGATGGTGCTGCGAAGAGTGTAGTCCGGAGTTGGCGTTGACCTGTACTCCTCGACCGAGGGCGACGGAACTGGACTTTTCGGTAATTCTTGCGGATGCTCTTTCGGCTTGTATCTGCATGTAAGAATTGCAAAAATTATTAATAGGGTACAGCAAGTCGCGCATTCGTGTAACAACAGTGGTAGAACGCAAAAACAGCTCCGTGACGGTTTCTTGACGATCATCTTTTTGCATTAAAAACAGGCTGTAATTTTCTTTTTATTAAGAAATGAGAAAATCCGAAACTTTGATCATAAACTCAGGCGAAATTAAAGTAGTATCATATTAATTGTAGAGATGCAGAATTAATCATAATTAAATTAATACAAGAAAAATTAAGAAATTCTTAATTTTGACTCGAGAAAAGTCAGCATTTTAAATTGCACGTCGCATATCTGTGAGAAGCCTGTTATCAGTTAAAGACGATCGCCGGGGTACGAAAGTAAGTGATATAGGTTCCAATGCAGCGGTCAAAACGGTCAGTCGTGCTTTATGTAAAGAGAGAGAAACTGATTAATCGAGAGGGGTGGAATTAATCAGCGTGCGGCAATTTTGCGGCAACAACGTGGTGTCATTGTTGTGACGGCATGAAAAAAAAACGCGTAGTAATAATAGAGATAGTATTGTATTCTGACAGACTAGTGGCCGCAGCCCCGTTGCCAACGATCGGCCCGAAAATCGTGGGTGGTAGTGGTGACGCGGTGAAGGTAGTGTCGGTGGTTGTACGTGATGTTCTTGCGGCACTCGACGGCTCAGACCTTTCGACGACTAGCTTTATGGTTTCGGAGTTTTGGAGGAGATTCTGTGCGTCTACATGCCTCACGTCGCGCGCGTCGTAATCGTCGATCTTCTTGATCATATCACCCCTCTGGAGCGCCTCGTTCTCCGACTGCAAGCAGAGAGTATCGATCCGGCGCCGTTATCATCCAACCATTGTCATTGTACTAACTTTTGAAAATTATTGATTGAAATTTCAAGAAACAATAAAAAATAACAAGTATCTCAAATCTCGAAAATACGTGACGAAAATCTGCTTAAAGATTTATTTGTTTCTTCTGGAAGTATAAGATAGATTCCTATAGAAAATAAAATTAGATTATATAGAACAGATCCTCAGTTTTCACATTCACAATTTGACAGCAACGGTCTTCGAAGACTTACAAAAATTAATATAAAAAATGTGGCAAAAATTTGTTGGACAGTACGAATTCTATGCCCATCGATTGTGCGATGTGAATCGCTTGTGAAGACTTTATAGCTATCTCGTTGGATCGCGGGCTCAAAAGAAGCAACGTGTCGTATCATGTATCAATGTCAACGGGCGGCTAGATCGAATTGTTGATTTGAGAATTCCTTGGCAGCCTTCTTCATTTCGGATTTACGGGGATTGCATTACGTCCACTTCTATTGTTCTACTGCGGCGTTCGCCAGCACAAAATCGTAATCGAAGCCAAGTAAGTGGACACCGTAATGGAGCCTCCCTAATGGGAGAAATGACTTGTTCTGCCCGAATAAAAATCATTGCTTGAAAATTAAACGACCCGTTACTCACAAATAGCCGTAGAGAAAGGAACTTGCTTTCTTTCTTTTCGAGACATAGGTACGTTCAAGAACTCCGTGATTATTGCTTTATATTATGATCCTTATAAGCATAAACTTGACTTAGAACTTTGTACTATTGAACTTTGAATTATTAAAAGATATTTTTAACACTTTGTACATAAATGATAAGTAGATCATAAATCACGTAAAATTATAATAATTTTTTAAATAACTTATAATTCTTTGTTAATTAATAGCTAATTAATTGATTAAGTTGCCTTCAATAACTTGTATTTATTTCAAAAATGTGTCGTATATCTTTGGAGTTATCATATTTTCGTTATCGTTTATATTATCATTTTTTCTTTTAAAGATTATAAAGCTCCAGGACAAAAAAAATATATTTGAATTCAAGGAAGTCTGCTTCGAACCTCGCAGGGAGAAACCTAACTAATAATTTAAATAAAAAATTAATTGAAGACATGAGAAGATTGGATGAAACGTAAGACGAAAAGAAGAGGCAAACTCACGCGGGTGACAACGATCGGTGTGCCCAGATCGGCGCCTCCGGCGATCCTTATACCCCATGGTTTGCCGGTGCTGGATCTCTTGAGTTTCACGATTATCGTGTGCCTCCTTGTCATGCTCCAGACTCGGTTCACGCAGCACCACCACCAACAATAACACAACAGCCACAACACAAGCACCTGATCAATTGCGAGATGCACTACGGTGGTCAAAACGACGGGAGAGAAGGAGAAAAAAGAGAAGAAGAATACGTTCCAAGAGGGAAAAGGGATCCGAATTCTCTCGGAAGAAAGGAAGACCTCGGCGCGAACAGACGCGAGCGATGGGTCTCCCGGGTCTCGTGGTCGCTCTCTGCTTCACTACTGAGATAGTAGCTGCAGCTGTAGCACTTACCGACTATATGCCGACTTTGACAGAGCCCTGAGCCGAAAGCGAGAAAGATAGGGAGAGAGGGAGAGAAAGAGGGAGGCTCGGTTGCCCAGCTCTAATGGAGAGACCACCGCCGCTAGTCTCTCTCTCTGTTTCTTCCCTCGCTATTCTGGCCCCATTTCGAGTTGGCGATCGCGCCAACGTATTGTTCTGATGGTCCGACCTGCACTTGTTTCTCTGCCATTCGCCATGTGTGCTTGCGTGCTTGCATAAATGCTTTACAGTCTTTCTTGTCTTGAGGGAGAAATGCGAAATCGCGGATATCCGCGAAACATACCGCGGAAAGGATTTTTGAAGATGCAGATGTTAAAGGATTGCGAGAATTCTGCAACTGAGAAATATGTCTTTTGTTATTTATTTTCAAATAGATGTTTGGCTCGTCTCGTTGTTGTTCTCTAAAGAAAAGAATGATAATCGTAATATCAAAATAACAATAGTTGTTTCTCTCTCAGCGACTAAAACTGCGCGGTTAGAAAGAAATGTTTCTCTCACTACATAGTTCTTTAAGATTTAAAACTATCTACTAATTTTTTTCGGTAGCTGTCTAAAGTGAGAATTTAAAACAATTTTTTTTGTTTAATTCAACAAGTTAATTAACAATTAAATTTAATTTAATAGAAACGCGGTAAAGTAATTACAAACTGAAGCTTAATTATAACAAACTGAAATCGAAAGATATATTGTATATATGTATAAGTCCATAATAGTCCATTAAAGTCTAATATCTTCGAATATTGTTTCTAATAAAATTTTAGATATTAAAGAAATATAGGATTGAATGCAATTTTAATTTTTCAACGATACACAACATTGCGCAAAATTATTTGTCACAATAAATTTGCAGAAATTATTTGTGATATACAATATAGGACACCATTGCAATTTAAAGCAATAGAATCTTATATGTATGATATAACAAATGCGGGGGAGGATAGAACAGAGAGAAAATAAATTCTCCGTAACTCTTATGCATAACGCAACTTTCGTGATTCGGTTCGAAACACATTTCGACACGTGTTTCGTGTTTCATAAGCAATCAATTGTAAGTGGGGCGAATTTATATACGGCTTAGTATTCATAGAAGAAGCTAAGAGGTGAACTTTTTCGTCCCTCGCTGATTTGAATTTACGTATATTTGACGTATACAATGTAGTATTTGCATCGTATAATAAACGTACATTTTTACCAGGATTATGTGGTATTTACATTAGCAAATGACGATAAAATCAGGTACAAATACAATTTTTTACCACAGTATATACTATACACAGGTATATACTAGAATATTTTTCTAAAAGTTTAATATTTTAAAAACGGTATTTTTTAATTTTTGAATCTATTTTATATAGTGTTTACACCACTCTATTGTGGTAAAAAAAATGAGTATAATTACAGTTTTTTTTACATTTTTAATTTTTTAAAATACAGTATATGTAGTATATGTATAAATTTATTTCAGCTGCTACTTCTAATTCTATTATAAAAACTATGATTGATAATTGTAATAAAATTAACATTTGGTATTTTATTAATTTAAAAACTTGGTAAATACAAAATATGCTTGGTACAGAACCAGTAAAAAAATTGCACATCTATACTATGAAAATACTATATTACTACACATTTTATGTGACTTAAAAATGGTATTTCTACGGATACTAAAAATCGCGAGGGGTATCAAATATTCCAATGGTTTCTTTATACACAGATTTGACGTTGATTCTTGAAGAAAATGATTCAGTCCTTAAATTATTTCAACATCATACAAAAACAAAATCGCAAGCTACTTATAACTAACAGAAGAACAGATATTCGGAAACTTATGTATTCTTTCAGAGTTAAAATCGCCGAAATCATTCCATTTCCATTATAAAATATTTCGTACATTATATTGAAATATTAATAATATATTATCCAGTGTAATATATTTAATTGTCGTCGTTGATCAAGTCATTTATTAATCCAGACTTTATCGAGAAATATATGCCATTGGAAATCGAAGTGGTTGGTTCCGCCGGATATAAATCGGGAAGGAGATCGAGAAGGGACTTCTTCCGAATGGTGTGCCCTTCGTACTTACATAGGTCTCGTAAAAGTGGCCTATGGAAAACTTAAGCGCCATGGTCGATTCGCGAAAACTTGACCGGTCGCGTATCTTTCTTCCGCTTGTAAGACACTCACACGCTTCTTCCGCCGTTCGTACGACGTTCACGAGCGGCGAGAAACTTCTCCCCTATGCAGGCCGATTCGAAGCACGTAGTTTGGCTGCACTGTAATTAACGGAGACTAGAGAATCGAAGTCGGGAGAAAGAAAGAGTGAAATAATGAGAGAGAGGAAGAAAGAAAATGCCTGTACGACTTAAATTAGCAACCTATGGCGCAAAAGGTTAGTCAATCGCTCTAGTGACTCACTTTACCTTAATTTATACGATCATTAATGCATATCGCCAATATGCGCGATGCCCGACATTGGCGATCGTCAATAATGAATCATCGGTTAATTCGGCATTGCGGCCGAACTCAAGAAAAGAGAGAAAAAAAAGAGAACCATTCGGAATTAGTTTGGTACATTCTCCGAGTTCGGGGAAAATAATAACATCAGGTTATTTTTTCGTGTATAAAACATGTTTAATGTACAAAACCTTCTTCATTCTCCTATTAAATGCAATAAAGATTAAAAATGATTAAAAAATAGTAAAAAAGATTACTAAATAGTCTACTTTAGCAATGAAAAAATATATGTTCCATTACAAATATTTATCACATGAGCTATACGTATATCATAAAGGGCTCATTAATTCACAGATATTCCTCGGAAATCGCTCGGCCAATGACTATACGTCGTACTTCATTGGTACCCGCGCCAATTTCGTAGAGCTTCGCGTCTCGTAGCAGTCTTCCCGTCGGGTAATCATTGATATACCCGTTACCACCTGTCGAAAGATTATATTCAAATAAATGTCGCTAAACTTTCAAAAGTTTTTCTCTAAATTCTTTCATCCTCTATATCTGTTCTCTTATAAAAGAATTTACAAATAATTTACTAATTATTATCGATAATAAATTTACCTAGTATCTGTATCGCGTCCGACGCTGCTTTCATTGCGTTTTCGGCGGAAAAAAGGAGCACCGCGGCGCAATCCTTGCGATTTACGTAACCGGCGTCGCAGGATCTCGCGACAGAATATAAGTAACTTCTACTCGCGCTCAGAGCAGTGTACATGTCCGCTATCTTCCCCTGAAATATTATTACAATTGGATGATATCATAATTGAAGATCGCAAAAATGTTTCAAGCAAACAGAGCATTTAATTCTTATTTTACCTGTATGAATTGAAATTCTGCGAGATGTTGATTGAATTGCTTCCTCGAATGAGCGTATTCAAAGGCGATATCGCATGAAGCTTGCAAAATTCCTATAGGTCCTCCGGATAATATTAATCGTTCCAAATCCAGTCCGCTGAAGAGCACGTAAATACCTTTGTTAATTCCTCCTAAAATGTTCGCGGCTATAACAAAAATTAACAATTTCTTTTAACAAAAGAATTTTATATACATACATATAAGAAACGAAAAGATAATAAATTTCAATCGATTGGTAAAATTAATGGATTTAATAAAATTTTGTAAAGAATTTCACAATATCTCTTTTATCTCAATATTAAAGTATATTAGATAGCAGAATCTCTACGGCTGGCTCTTCTATGTTCTCATTTGTACGTCGAACATACCCGGCACTTTGCAGTCTTCGAAAATCAGTTCACTCGTGCTTGAGCCGCGTATTCCAAGCTTATCCAATTTCGGTCCCGCGCTGAAGCCCTCCATGCCGCGCTCGACGATGAAGGCGGTGATACCGTGCTGCGGTTTATCCGCGTTTGGATTCGTTCTCGCGTAGACGATTAACGTGTCCGCATCTGGGCCATTGGTGATCCAGAATTTGTTACCGTTCAATACATAATAATCATTCTTCTTCTCGGCCCGTAGTTTCATGGATACGACATCGGACCCGGAACCCGGTTCCGACATTGCTAAGGCGCCGATATGTTCGCCGTTGCATAGCTATAAAATATCTCGTATAATACGAATAATTCATTCATATCATTAGTGATTGCATATGCAACGTAAGTTCAATTCCATGAATAGAGTCATAAAAGAGATTTCTTTATCGTGCTAAAGTTAAATTATATAAACATATTGTGCCGAAATACAACCTATTTTTGAAACTGTAATTACAATTTATCTGAAACTTACTCGCGAAATATTTATTTAATATAATATTATATGTATTTTTTTAATACTAGAATTCAGAAATTTAGTGGAATTGAATCTGTACATAAGTATCGAGGCAAATTATCTTTGAACGTTTCTAATTTATATAATTTTAAAAACTTACATATCGAAACTTATTCCTCAAGACATATTTATGTTCCCTAAAATATTATCTACATAATTTTTTTCTCATACAGTGTTCCAAAGATGTGATGTTGAGCCGATGGGTTTCAGATTGGCAAATTATCTCAGAAAGCCTCCATTTATAATTTATATAATAGAGTTGCATAATGAAAATTCACTTTTACAATTAAAATTACAATTAAATTCAAAATCTATTCAACAAGATATTTATTCGCTAAAATATCATGTTTTCTTTTTCTCATATAAGATACAGGGATGCAAGGGTTCATTAAATATTTTCTTTAAGTAACATAATGTGTTCAGGGCGAGTTACCTTCGGCAAGTACTTTTGCTTCTGTTCCTCCGTGCCGTTTCGATGGATCTGATTAACGCAAAGATTCGAATGTGCACCGTAACTGAGCCCGATTGCGGCTGATGCTCTGCTTATTTCTTCCATGATTATTATGTGATCGAGATACGTGCCGCCCGTGCCACCATACTCTGGCTTCACCGTAGGGCCCAACAGGCCGAGTTTACCCAACTCCCTCCAAAACGTCTGTGTACGTTTTATTTTTTTTTTAATGGAATTGTCAATTGTTTAACATTGAAATCGGGACGCAAGACAGAATTTAATTCATTGCAGTTGGCAATTTACTTCAATTTCTTTTCTGTATTTACTGAGATCGTTTTTCGCGATGCATAGAGCACTTACCCTCAATTCGTCAAAATTATTTTTCTTATCAATCTCGGCGGCCTTGGGCGCCAGCTCCTTTTGTGCGAAATTGAAAACGAGCGAGCGAAGCTAAATAAAGAACAACAGACTAAATAATAATTGCACAATTTTTATCAATTAGTAATCTTTATTTTATTCATGTGAAAGAAAAAGACACGACAAAATATCGAAGAGTCACAAGAGAAATGAACATAAGAATTAGATACATTTTTCATCATCATTTATTACTTTTTAATAAAAATAATTGCTAATAAATACAAAACGAGGTGCTATTAAAAATTATATTGATCTTGAATACTTTTTGTGTAATTATTATGTGTAATTAGATAAATAAGGATCATGCTATAATGAGGTATATTAAAGTTGATAAATTTAATAAATTGTATAAAAAAATCTCTGTATGTGAATTATTTAAAAAATTCGAACACTTCTTAATTTTGACATTCGCCATTTAGATTCTGCCATTTTGAATTTGTTAACTTTGAAATCTGATTAGTACTCAGCGCCTGAAAAATCCTTAGATTTTAAAAACATAATTAAAAAATTGTTGGAGTTGAAATACATATTTCAACTCCAACCATATATCTTTTTACTATTCTTTTTGATAATTTACAATTAAATAAAGGTCACAATATTTCATATATCTTTTAGTTAAAAAAAAAGTGCAAAAATTCTTCTTTTTAATTGTGAAATAATTTGTGCAACAGTCGATCGGTGAAAAAAGTTTTAAAAAACTTTGTAAATTAGTAGTATTCTGAGAATTAAAGTATATTTTACACCTCATGCGAATAATTGTATAGATAATAGTGTCGAAAAGACATGTAGCCAATCAATTTATTTCTCTTGGGTCTTATGGAAAAGCGCGAAATCGTATGGCTGCTACCGCGTCTCTTTATATTGTACTACGCGTTTTAAAGACGGTATACAATTATCATTTTTAAAATAAAAATCGCGCAACATATTACAACATACTTACGCGCGGATATTATCTAAATTGCAAATTCGTTTTAACGAGTCGCCATTCTTGCGATTACACGGTATGCAGTGACGTACGCACCTTATGGCGCGGGAACCTCACGTGACTGCGGGTTCTACGTTTCTACAGCGACTCATGCGACTGGCCAAGAATGTATACTCGAGATTCCGCTATTGGCGGGAGGCTGTGAGAGGCCGATGCGGGCCCGATGCGTCGACTCGCATAGGCCCGTACCAACATATGTATAAACGTTATCGTGCGACTGGCTACTAACCTCTCTCTGCTCGTCGCTGAGCCCGAAAACATTTTCGTCGATCTTGCAATAGCTCAATGCCCGACATGCGCCGATTTTGCCGGCGCGATTCGCGAGTGGCCGCGAAACGGCGATGCAGCGTGACAGAAACATTCTCACTAATATTGAGAGTATCTCTGAGAAACAGTGACTTACACTCCGCTCACTACTGAAAGGGGACAACTAATCAAGAGAATTATATAACTTGGAAGAGAGATTCAATGGAATTCACGTATTGTCGGTGTTAAATGTCGATTGATAATCGGAAAAAAAAGAGGAGACAAACTCGTCACAGAGTGGATGAGAACTAAGAGCTCACTGTTGAGAAAATTCACGAAAATACTAATGGCACATACACTTATCACACTTGAGCACACACAAATACACTTGTGAAACTCGAACTGAGTAGAGCGGGGGTATGAAGTTGCCTCGACCTAGCCAACCGAAGCAACCAACGCGGTATTAATTATCATAAAGATAACGCTGACATATAGACGTCGTTATTTTTCTCTTTTGCCCAATAATAGAAGATAACATTGGAATAATATTTTCAGGCAGTAGCGTAGCAACGGGGAGGAGGGGGAAAGATGGAACTTTCTGTGAGTGACAGATTTTAGGATGCGGCAAAATTTTCAATCATTTTCGTAAGAGAACAAGAAATGATTTTGGCGTTGATGGAACTGCACGATCGTTTTCTTGCGACCACGGTCATAATGCATACATTCGATATTTTAAGTGATAAAATTTGAACAATGACAGATGACGACATCACTCAGAAATTAATTACTCTCGTTAAAGAATTCCTCAAAGATTGCGATGCAGAGAAACGAATTACTTATAAATACGTTATACCAGAAATTATGGAAAATCTTAATAGCGTAAATAAGGATAGTAATAAACGTCAAAATACAATAATTCGAATTTTAAGAAATTTTTCAAATAATTGTTAATTTAAGCAATGCGTATATAGATTTTTTTAATTTTTCCTGTAACTGTAATAAGTTGTGAGAGGAGTTTTAGCAAATTAAAAATAATTAAGAATTATTTACGTTCGACAATGACATAAAGGCGCCTAACAAACCTAGCTATTTAAAATATAAAGTGCGATATAGCTTACTCTATTAATTATAACGAAATTATTAATAAATTTGCAGAAAAAGTGTCGCAAAATTAATTTTTAAACATGTAGCAGAAAAAACATTTATGTATTTTAAACGCAACTATACTTGAAACGCAAATATACTATAAAATAAAATTTAATATCTTTGCGTTTTTTTCCGAAGGTGCTATTTTAAAAAATTCCCGAACGGCATTTCCCTTTGCTCCACTACACCACTGCTCTCAAGACCCCCAAGCCTTTATACTAAATTATATTAGTATAATGCAATTTGTTAAATATATTAAATATATTACAATAATGAAATAAGAATTTAATTTTAATTTTTGAAATTAAGAATTTAAATATTTTGCGATGGATTATTAACACATTAATATTTTGGCAAATTATTATTGAAATTGAGATCATTTTGATGATTATTATTCGATTAATCGACAACTTGTGTATTTGGGACAAGATTTTATTATCTATTCGCGATTTATTTATTCACTAATAGATATGAGGATCGCGTGTGCCAACAATATCAGATCCTGAATTCAACGGAGTTATATGAAGACTTTAATCTATATCATACACGTTGTTCTTCGGTATGTAACTGTAATGTACATGTATATAAACAGATGGTATAATATTTGCTTAGCATTCACGATGGATTGATAATGTGATGCTAACAGAGTTATACGCACAGCGGATATAAACAGATTAATATATGATTACTTAGCTTTTCTATTTGTATTTCACTTTTATGTATTTAAAAAAATATGAAAAAATTGCAAAAACTTTAACATTTAGCTTAATATGAACTTCTTTCACGCAACAGTTGATGATAAAAAATAAGAGAAAAATATTAGAACAACGATGTACAGAGTGTTCTAAACGACCGTATATTCTCTTGATAGCAGATTCCTTAGAATATATCAAGACGAAAATCGTAATTGAAAAATGTCTATAACAATTTTTAAAAGGGAAGCGATTATATTTCACAAATGACAGGACTGAGATTTTGCGCTTTTCTTAACCGGTTCACTGGTAACGCGAAATCAACGTTTTGTGCCAAAACTGGTAAGACCTAATAATTATGTATTTTACATGAAAGTATATTTATAAGGGATTTTTTTGTGTCGCTGGTGATAAATCAAGGATCGAAATTTTAAAATTAAAACTGACGGATTTAATATGGCAGCTTCAAGTGATTAACTTTGATATTTTATTATGAAAGCATCACGCTCTTTTGTATCATTTATTACGGATCATTTATTACAAATTCTATAGAATGTCTTTCTCAATTATACTCTGGATCGTGATAATATTTCACCAGCTAATAACGGAGGTAAGAGTATCCAAAATAGAATATCATTAGACGCTGCTGTATTGGATCGGCCATTTGGAAATTTGAAAATCTGACTTCAGATTTGTAATCAGCGACCCAAAAAATCCCCGGATTTGCATAAAAATTAGAAAACTTATAAGAAGTTTTTATTTTTGGTCCGCCATATTGGATCGGCCATTTTGAAGTTTGAAAATCTGACTTCAGATTTGTAATAAGCGACCCAACAAGCATGGGTGTACCAAGTTAAATTCAAATCCGTTAAAAATTGGAAGAAATATTCATGGTGCGCATATATTATATGCGTCATTACCAGTGAACTGGTTAAACTGCACTAATTGAAAGATTTAAAAAGATAGTAAAACATTATATACATATATGTATAGTTTATTTATTTACTCCAACATTATAGCCAAGAAACAGGACTTGGTTTACAATTATTCCTCACATATCTCCACTTCATACATTTTTTCTACTCTACCTTGTTTCTATTATTCTACTTCTTCTTAACTTAAAATTAAAAATTTTTTTCTTTTCTCTTATTTCCAAAACTTTCACAGCTCCTAGAGAAGTTATCTTGCAATCAAAATTAAGTATGTTGTTAGGACTTTTAGTCCTAAAAAAGAATTTTTAATGTCGGCTATGGTTAATAAAGTATTCATGGTTAAATTCATGGTTAAATTCAAGTATATTCATGGTTAAATGTGGGCTAGTATAGAAATTATAAAAATTGCAATTGGATCTGAAAAAATTGTAAAATATACGTACATTTTTGTTCTAAATCATTTGAATGTTACATGTAAGTGAGGAGTTGGTGGTTGAGTGTTGAGTGATGCAATTTTTTTAAGTTAACTTGCGCCTTGTCACTAGATAGTTGAATGATTTTTTAATTTTTTAAGTTTTGACATCCGCCATATTAAATCCATTATTTTAAATTTGTCAATGTTGACATTGGATTCGTATTCAGCGATCTAAGAAGGTTTTAAGTTTATGTAAACATAGTTGAAAGCTATTTGGTAAATTGTCAATGACCCCATATTTAATCATGAATATGAATTTTATTAACCATGAATATGAATTTTATTAACCATAGCCGACTAAATTCCTTTTGAGTTCTAACAACATATTTAATTTTGATTGCAAAGAAACTTCTCTACGTCACATATCGTAGTTATAACATGATAAAGTACGTAGAAATAGCCCATTCTTGCAACTTTAATTGCAAATTTCTCAAAAACTGTGATGGAGCAATTTGATGACCGGATTTGTATTCAGCGTCTAAAAAACTAGGGGAAATGCCTATTCTCGTTTCTGTGTTCGAAAAAATCATTTTTTGTCGGACAGTGTTATTAACACATTTATATACCTAATATTTTCAATAATAGATCACTATTGAATTCGATATCATCTCGACGAATTGATCAATCGACAATTTGTGTACGCTCGCGAAGGCGATTGTTAACATAATTATATGCATGTAGTTTACAGATAAGTGATTTTAGATTTACATACATATTATTACTAAGCTTCGGGGGACTTGGTTAGATGGCGTGTGCGAATAATTAGATAGATATTAAGTAGTAGAGTTTAAAGAGAAAGGTAAGAAGTGAGAGAAAGAAGCGGAAGGAGGTAAGGAAACGATAGAATTGAAGGCGAAGTTAACATGTTTATTTTATATTTATTTTATATTTATTTTACATTTATTTTATATTTATTAATCATTTGCAACGTACATGTAACAAATATTTTTTTTACGTTTGTTTAATATTGATTT
>VBVR01001044.1:0-35569 GCA_011638315.1 Tetramorium parvispinum | reverse complement strand
GACTGAAAAACTTTATTAAATTTTTATTTATACATGTGTATCACACGCGCGCGCGCAGACACACACGTACACATACACATACACATACATATATATATATACACTTATCAGATTCGATAATCTTTTACGCTATCTCCGTTCCAAAGTTTTCCTCTCTCTAATCATTTAACACTTTAGCATACATTAGGCAGAAACTAGGAAGTCACAAAACTTGACTAGCTTCCCTTTCTCATCTCACGGCGGGTTGTGCGCACACTGTTCTCTTGTGTAGACGCGGACGGAGAAAAGCCATTGAATATGCATAAGTCATATTAAATTGGGGCACCAAGTGTATGGTGCATCGGTGAAGACGGAGGATAGTGAATACCAATTACAAGGATAGATTTCGAGTTCCTAACAGATAAGAAAGGGATTAGAGGAGATTTGGGTACGAGTGAAGTCATAGTATGACTCGCGCATTACTTCTTTATCATGAATTGAATTATATTTATTTTTAAACATTACGTACACGTTATGATGCGCGCCGATAAGTTGCTCGTTAGCGCAGATTTGCGAAAGATCTTGCGACATACATGTGCGAAACAGAATCACTAAGTAGCGTGAATTAGCGTCTTTTCATGTAACATCGTCGCGCTGGTTAAATCGCGTAAGAGCATGCTGGAAGTTGAGAAAGTTTCAAGTTGACTGATACGCACGAGAATATATTTACTCTATCCTCTATTCTCGCATATTATGTTTCATGACGTAACTTCCACAAATGATCAAAAGATAATATTATATATTCAATTTGCCTCGAAAATTGTAAAAATAATTAGAAGTTAATAAAATCATAATTAAAGCTCTTTTACGATCAGACCCAAAAACGCGATTCTCTAACAGCAGTATTATCTAGAACTATTCTTATTTTGATTAGAATTATTCAAGAGCTAAGGAGAGATGCTTACAATTGTTTGTCAGCTGAATAATTTGAATGCGTCCGAACAGATGCGTGTTTCGCTGGAGTGACGTTTACATAATCCCGGCATTACTTGCGTCTCCTTTGGGGATTGACGAAGGAGTTTCTGCCAGGAGAGCGAAATGGAAAGGATTGAAGGACTGAAGGAAAGAGGCTTGCGGGCAGAGAAGAGACAGAGAGATGTATACAGCAAGTGCGCGAAAAAGACACAAATAAAGGCACGACGAAGAAAGAAATAAGAAGACGGTAACGAGAGAAAGGCCTAGACAAAGATAATTTTTTCATCGAGGAATTCCTCATGCCAAGTTCTCGTAAGAGATGATAGAGAGCAAAAGAAGAAGATGATAATAAAGGGAGCGGACATAAAAAGTTAATTTCCATTATCCCTGCTAATTCAGTTACGCTCGGTAACGGTCTCTTTAACGAGAAAAATTTAATGAAGGACCCAGCGTAATACAAAAACCGCATTCTCCGTATTTGGTTAACCGGTTAAGCGATCGCTTTGTCGAAGGGAATTAATGCCGTTACCGTTAATTACCGCGTACGGGGAGTTCGTTTATCAAGAGGCATGCTTTCGAATGGTTAATGTGTGAAAAGTCGTTTGACGTTTGTCCGTTTATTTTGCACGGTTTGTCCCGCAAGTTGTCCCGCGCCCCGTATACTTGTTAACAAGCTTACGTCCCCTATGCCCTCCGGTCGGTACCGGCTTCTCGGGATTCGAGAGGTATGTTCTCCAGGTGTATTTCCTGACCGCTTCTGACCGCTTTACGCTCGTTGATCTAGCTAATAACATAATACCGCGCTGCGGACGTGTCCGGAATGAGTGCCGAATGCTCTTGAAATGTGCATACCGCGATATTGTTGGGCGTCTTTGACATCTCGTCCGGCTAAAGCGAAGCGTTTCGAGTTAAATTAACCTTCCTGTTATTCTCTTTGTTTTTTTGCATGAGAAAGCAAAAGATTTCGATGTTTATCTACTTTGTTCCCGACCAGAAATTCAACTGCAGTCTATAAGGATTTTCTGATACTTGTAATAAATGTGTTGTTAACATATACAAGTATTATTTATACTTGTACTCATTATAATATGTAAAATATATTTGCCATTATTCTTATCACTAATAACATATATTCTTACATTATTAACTTTAATTAAATTTTTTTCATAAATGTAACTTAGATTTTAAACATCTTTCTTCTTCTCGTTATGCTACATTTATTCTTGAGAAATTAAAATTGATCTTTTATATGTTTAGTTCTCCGTTTTCTAGACACAGTATATAAAAACGCTGCTGATAATATCGTTGGAATTTTCTAATGTCGTTGCAAAAGAGTGTAATATGCGACGAATAAATATTGATTAACACGCTCGGATAGGTCGTACCACTTTGTATAAATTAGCGAAATGATTCTCGCTTGCAACGATGATATTAAGCAATGTGGCTTGCTAACGCGGCTTCTGGACTTGGTTTACGCGGCGCGGCCGCTAACTCGAGTTAAACGAGATGAATGTCGGTTCGCTAATAGTTGTTACGTATTGCCACTGGAGCTTACTTAGGGGGAGATTTAGACGAGCAACTAAGATGAGCCCGGTGCTTGACAACCCTCCCCCGTTTTAATCTTGCGACTTCCCTTCCGCCGCTATCTTATTCTCCTTCTTCGCCAAGATTAGAAGTCTCGCGCTCAGAACTTAGACGGCTGGCATTCCTGTGATCAAATTTGCAAACCACGATTGACTTTCCTGCGGTCGTGCTGTCGCGTCCTATTTTAGTTTAAGTGTTTAAGTATAAAAGAGGCAATTAAATGTGATTTGGAAGGTTAAATTTAGAAATCATTTGTTAATTCGCTTCTATCTTTCTTCGAGTTGTCGGCTAATTCTTCCAATTTACAAAAAGCTAAATCTGCTAAATCGCTGTAACTCTTTTCTGAATTTCGTAGTAAATTTTATTCTCTTAACGAAAATCGTCCATTTAATTGTCAATTTACTTTGTACTCTATACGGCATTTTAGGAACAGTTTCTGATGTCGGCTATAATACAATGAGTGTTATATTCACGATCTTAAATACATCTTGCGAAATTCCTTCTGTGCGCTGTTGCATCTTTATCTTTCGAGTCGATTAGCCGCGTTATCTGACCATGAGCAATTTCCGTGGGGAATCCTCGGGGAGAAGGTTGTCCGACCGGAAATCAGCTCTCGCGATACCGAGATCTAGATAGCTCGAGAGCCAAGGTGGAGCGATGCAGGATATATTAGCTACGTCAGAATTCTCTGCGAGATCCGGCTCAGGCGATCTTTCCCTTTGGTCTGAATGGAAGGTGTCTCTCGGGGATCTCGTACCTTTCTCGCGATATATCGCAGCGTCCTCGCTGCTGCTTGCCGCTACGGCGTCTTACAAGCAGCAACAATCCGCCCAATATCGCGCCGTGTATACGCCAGTCTTCCCGGTTATGGAATTACGTGTGTGCCTGTGTGCGGCCCGTATGCACGTACATACACATTTGCGCATACATGCGTACAGGTCGTAGTAATGCATTGCGATCTTTAGGCCACGTCTGCCTAAACGCCGGGATAAGCCGGGGTCTTCGTACAGGGGCATGGGAAGGAGGCGGAGTTCCGGAGCTCATCAAGGTAATGCAGCTGGGATTATCCCGTAACCGAGTGGGTTCCTGACGAAGGGGCAAGGAGCACTGACACGGCTCCGGGGGAAAGAGCGAACCTCTCACAGTCCGGTATTAGTTGATCGTTTGATCAGAAGCCCGTTGAGATTTATGGCCACCCCTGACACGCTTTGTGTCCACTCGCCGGATAGGCAGTAGTCAGACTTAACTGCTCCTCGTTGAACTGATGTTCACTCTTTCAGTTTCGTTACTTGTTCGGAAATTTATATTATCTTTCCGTTTCTATATTTTTACGCGCAAAAGAAATTAATAAAAGTGCCATTTTATTCGCGTCAATTAGAAATTTTATTTATGGTCATTAGAGGGCCAAATGACTCGAATATTTAATGAATGTACCTTGACTAACTAATGCCGATAAAATCAGTTTCACGGTACGTTCGCTCGACCATTGCCAAATATATCTCCGTAGTTAATAGCTACATCGACGTCCCGATGTCCCAATGTTGCCTCGTCGTCCCGACGGGCAAGGATAAATAAGTGCGTTTAACAGATTGATTGTGTACAGGGCACTTTGGCGAGATCGGCTACGATCCGTTGTACTTTTGCCGTCGCTGCGCCGAATATAAATTTAGTGAATTTAAGTCTGTGGATTACCTTTTGGGTCGTCTTACATTCGAAATTTAGCACTTTATTCCGTGACATTTATAACAGTAGGTATCGTGCATTTTTTATCGTTCAAAAAAGATTTATAAAGTAGAAATTTGTAAAGTCTCTTTTAAAAGGGAATGAAAGAGAAACGTTTCTTTTACTTACTGCAAGACATGTCAGAAGTACTTTTTTAAATAGAATTATTTTTTTACACGTTTTATTTATAAGATTCATCATTGGACCACGAGAAAGAGAGGAAGGACGAGACAGAATAAAAGAAATCGCTTTCTAAATGCCAACGCAAGACACGCCCTATTCTTATCTCGCTCGACGACAGTTTGATTAAAATGCTCGTTGCCTTTTTGTTGCAGGTAAGAATCGAAGAGGCGTTTTCTGTCGGCGGCGGCTCGTATCGCGCATTTAATCGGTGAGTCTCCCGTGTGAAAGCAGCAAGGAGAAATTCGAAATTAAAACGACCGTCTCGCTCCTGTTTATCTCGCTCATTGCCGATCGCGAAGTCGCGTTTCGAGGGACGAGCTCTTAATTACAGACCGGTCGATTACGTTTCGGTGTGTCGATCGAATTTCGATTCAGCGCGTTCGACCTAAAAATTATCACTCGGTAATGCGCGATAGGTTGGGAAATCAGTCATCCCAATATCACGGGACCCGATATCAACCGAAAAATGTCGCCAAGTCAGACATTTTTACGTTTGAATTTGAATTTTGCATGATGAGGAATTTCTGCGAAGATGAACGCAAAGAAATGGCTGTCATCCTGCTTTACACATGTCAGCTATCTAAGAAATATATGAGAAAGAATGTATAATTGTGAAAATTATAATAATTATGATCAAAATTAAACTTTTAGTAACCATATATTTCAGTTTAAAATCAATATTATAATTATCATTTATACATTATAGGCTATATATATTATTTTCATGTTGACAGCGCAAATTTAATATTTATTGAGAGATTAAATGCGATTTTTAGTAATGAATTTTGAACGATTATATGTGACGTTAAAAGTGCTGTTAAATGGAGCTAAGAATACGGACTAATGCCTCGCGAGCTATTCTTTTTCCGCACCTTTTTGTGCGCGCTTCTCCTTCGACGACAGTCAGTGATATCCTGAAACAAAAATATAACGTCAGCGAAATCTTTAATCTCGAAAATAGAAGCGTTTATTTGCGCACTGACGTAAGTAGTACAAGGAAACGAGGCACTTTTCTATCTTGAACATAATTGCACAGAAATGTTATATTAGCTCTAACATGACAGCTAATATTTTATTAACGTTATCCCAATATAAATGCGTATAATTTAAATTAAATGCAAATGCAAAATTGAATTTGTCGTAATCGCAAGTTTCACAATAAACAATACACAACAACATGTTAATAATTTTTAAAAGTACTAACAACACATTTATTAAAAATTTCGAATTATTGATAAAATTAAGAATAAACAAAGATATAGGATTGTTCTTTATTTTTCGAACATTGAAAAAATTTTTCAACTCGGAATTCTGACCTTTTCGAATGAGAAAACCACCACTTAAGCTCTTTTAAGCGAGGCACGAAATTCGCATCGGGATTTTAGCCACGGTCGGATACGATGTAATACCTGAAATAGTAACACGCGCATGTTGTTGGCCTCGTTTGTCCATAGAGAGAAGGCAGGAATATCCATTTCGAGACATTTAATCCGACCGACTACTGTGTCGAGACCAGTCGCGGTGTGCAGCGCTTCTAAGATTACCAGGCAGTTTCATTATACTTTACGAAAAATCACCATCACGCGTATTTCTCCGCATATGTTGGCCCCCGTCATCCTCTCGCTAGACTTTCTAACCGTTCTTGCATCCCTTAAGCGCATTTCCCTGTGTTCACGATCTCTTTTCTTTGTGTCGCGCGGAGAGGTCCTCGAGACCTTGGGATCATAGTCGACGTCAACCGGAGATGAGAGCAACCGGGAAGAACAAGATTTCCTCTTCGTCCTGAAGTTTTCTAAACGCTCGCGCGGCTGATGAGCATGAAATAGAGTCGATACCGTTGTAATGAACTTGGGGGATTTTTTTCGCGCGCATTACTTCCCTCTCTCGTTGATCGTTGACACATCAAGGTGCGTCTGAACAATCGTATTTCCATCTACGATAGAGTTTCGCTCTCGATTTGCGGGAACAGTTGAAAGTTGTGCGTGAAATCATATTTTGATAGTTTTCCAACTAAAAAACGATTTATGTTAGTAATAAGTATGTGAAAAATTATTAAATAATTCTTTATTCATTTTATGTACAATTTTTATTATTTATGAGGAATTTTTATTATTTATGAGGAATTGTATGATTACTTTTTTTATTGCCGAGACTTCTTAATTAACAGTGCACATAGTTACAAATGTATGTATTTTATAAGATACATATTGCTAAGTAGATATACAATATTATTTGAAAGTACAGCAAAAAAGATACTTTTAATAATTAATATATGCTCTGTTAGTATTAATAATTTCATCAGAATGCAAAATAAAATAAAGGGGAAGAATAATCATGTTAATCTACGAAGTTTATTTTAAAAATTCGGTTGTTTGGTTAAATGCAAATACGCGTAGAGTGGATTCAGATGACAAAGACTACAGTTTGTACCGACATTTCACAATGTTCCAAGATTACGCTATTTTGTACCTTTGTCGTTTTTGCCGAAAGAATCGTAAATCCGAGTCTAATCCTCTTACGATCAACGTCATAAGAGGTGCGAAACGAGCAATATCCACTTCTTAAAGGTTTATACGGATAGAAGGAATGCCGCCTCTTTGCAAGAATATTTGCGCGAGTGTAACATTTTTGTAGTATATATTTTTTTAATTTGTTAAAAGTGCTTTGCAAATGATATCGAAATAGAATTATATCAATCTTGATAAACGAAATATGTTTTAATATCTAAAAGCCAATTGTCTTCCTTTTTTTCTTAATTTTTTATTAATAACGAAAAATTTTGAAAATTTTACGTTATTAATACGAAGATTAATTTTCTCTTTTTAATACGCCTTTAAAATATATAAATGTGATCATAAAATCACTTTAATTACGTAACAGATAAATGACGAAAATACATTTAAATTTTTTATAAGATATTTATTGATTCCTGATTATACAAACATATTGTAATATTTAATCTCACTTAAGTATTTATTTCCGATTTTGAATTGACCAGTTAATTAAAATAAAGCCTGTGCTATTCGATTTTCTCATAACGAAGTAAATTTAATGATACTGAATTGGTAATAATCTATAATATTTTTCATGAAATTATATATAATATTTGATTAAATATTAATATTTCTTATTTTACGAAAAAATACATTTTTTGTTACATATTTTTACTTAAACGTTATACAAAGTAGAGTATAAAGATTATTTTTAATAAAGAATCAGTACAAATATTTTATGAATAATGCGGCAAAATATATTAAAAAAACTTGCGCAGACAAATATTAATAATCATTTGTATATTCTCGGAAAATTCTCTTTCATGGACGCGGTCTTAATATCACGCGGATAAACGATGTCATGGATTAATCGAGCATATAGCGTTGCGTCGACGGGCATATTACGTGCAAACCAATCTAACGACCGAGAGTCATTAACGACCGAGCTTCACGGAACCCCCGAGATACTATGGGCACACACCTGCGTGTACATTTCCGCAGAGTTACCAGCGACACCTCTTCCTTCTCTCCTGTCTTTAAGCAAACGCGAGCGAAACTCCGCCACGTAGATGCATCCGACGCGTTTCACTAATCACATGTTTGCCAACTACAATCATTTGCTACTTCTCTAACATCCGAATGAGTCGAATCGCATGTGGTTTCGCCAACCATGTACTTTATACGAAGCAAGAACGTAAGGTTTAGAGAAATTGTCGCGAACAATTTCAGGAAGATAAAGAAATAAATAAACCATCTCTGAAGAGAGATCACTTCAAAGGGATGAATTGTTAAGAGAAAGTACATGTTATTTAAATGTATCTATTTAATATTACGCAAATTGTAGAGACGATTAAATTGCATGCTTTTAATAGATGTATTAAATTATCGAATTAGCGTTATGGATAATGAATTTATGTAAGAAGGCGTATACATTATCTAACTAAACGATTATTACATGTTTATAGTATAGGTCACGTAAAAATTTATTTTACAAATGTTAATATTTATTACTTTTTAAATTAAGAAAAAGAGCTGTTAATTTTATGTTAAAAGATTATTTTACACAGTCGTCTTCTTTTTGAAACTATCAAGCATGATTTTCATCGATAAAAAGTCTTGCATCTTGGCAATCGGTATGACGATGGTAACTCTCTCTTATTAATGCCATTAATCACTCGATGAAGAACTGGCCACTGGGAAGAGAAAAATAAGGGCGTTCTGGGAAAAGGGAAAAGGATTCCGTAAATTTATCGCGCTGGTGAATTTTTCCTGGAGTACTTTTCCGAAGACGAAAGTAAGACGGTATGGAGCACCGTATCGTTTTACCGTAGTTTCTCGCCGATTTTTTTCGTAGATTTTATTTGGTTCTCACGATCGAGCAGAGAGCTAGCGTTGCTTTTCGAGGCGAATCCGAGGCCTTCTGTCCTCGATAAAAATTCATTTCCTTCCTTTGATTTACTCCAAGCACTCCGACCAACTCTTCTCGGTTCCTTTCCCTCTCGCCCTTGTCCTCACTTTCTCGCCATCCTCGTGAAGTGAATGAGATAAATGCTTGGGAAGCGGGAGGCGTTCTTACGACTGGATATAAATTTTTGCACGAAAAGACGCGCGAATAAAATTCTGACGGAGAGCAATTCTCAGGATGAATTTTGTAAGGTATGAAATCTTGACGAAATGCTACATCGCCAGGTATGATATTTGACAAACAGTAAGCCGGCGCTTACCCGGAAATAATTATTATTACAAAATTAATAAACTTTCGGAAGCATTTTGAAAACGATGTAATTGAAACAACATTACAATTGAATGAATAATTGTAGTTATTACGATAATGCTAGCAATTTTGCATTAAGTTTACAAAATACTTTCTTTATTGTAAAGGTTAAAAATGTAAACGTGAAAGAAATTATTTTTAATATTTTTATAATTTAAGAATGTGGCTCTTTCTTTATCGTTCACTTGCCATCAGGTATTTCACTATCTTTGCTTCTCATCAATCACGGTCTCAGTTTATTCATTTCCAGCTAAAATCTACTTTGATTGTGAAATGATCGTCACTATCTACTATTTCATGAACTAGCAAGTTTATATCCGCCGACCTTATCATTGCCTTGGCGAAAAAGGCAGACGCGTAAAATACTGTCAATATCGATTAAGGCTTATCTCTCGAGACTCCGAGACTCTCTACGGCGGACAGCTCTTCTCAGTGATGTGTAGCTACTGGGAGGATCTTGAGGGTCGCTGATGGCGCAATAGCTCGTTTTCGTGCGCCCTATTAATTACGAGGCAACGGCTCGCGTGATTCGAGCTATTTGCCCATCTACCCCTGGCTTTCTTGATCCGACCTGCTTGCGTTTCTTCTCTCTCGTCCGCTTTCTTCCTTCTTCCTTTCTTCCAACGTCCGACGTCGGAGAACTCTTCGAACGAATTGCGAACAACTGAGTTTCGAGTGAATGAGTATTGAACAAAAAGGAAGATTGAAGGAGACCTAGATGAGAATGGAGGAGAGAGATGTCCTCACGCCCTTCGAGTACGTCGAATGTCTAATATTTTAGAAGTTTCAAGCTTCTCGTTTCGACCGGGTTACGGAGAGGGAGTCTGGAAACGACGAACAAGTCGGAAGAATATCGGGAAGTGGTTTTGAGGTGAGACAGGCGAGGCGGGTCGCCCGGGATGAGCCATATTGCGGGAGATAAGTATCGAGCTCGAGAATCGCGACCAAAAATCCTGGTAACGTCATGCGGGAAAGGGCGAATTGGGTCGTGGAAGAGTTTCCACTGCGGTCGAACGATGCAATCGAACGGTCTCTTCCTCCCTCTCCCCGGTTCCCTTTCCCCGCGCGTGCATCTTGCATGCGGGCCTCCCGAAACTCGGCTACTGTCCGACGACGACGAAAACACGCTGCCCTTGTACTGTCACCGAAACAAATACTGATTGCGGAAGGCGAGTTAAAAGGGATCGAAAGCTGCATCGGCGTTCTCTTTCTTCGGTATCGAGGTTTCCAGGGATACGAATCCGTTCATCGATCCCGCGACCGAGTTAATGGTACTTTTTCATTCACCCATTTTCAATGTTGTGATCTTGAATATTGTCAGAACTCGGCGTTTAAAATGGAAATGTTGGAATTTTACGTTTACACGTATTGCAATCTAATTAACATCCAACTAATAATTCTGGATATATTTACAAAATGAAGAAAGAAACATTACTTTTGTATGGCACGAGTAGCTAAAGAAATATCGGATGTTCAAGAAATATCTTAATCTTTTAAAATTTCAGAGTGAATGTTTTTAGATGGTTCTTAAAATGTCATGTTTGAATTGTTTTCATTACAAGTCAAAATTATCTAGAAGGAGCACTAAATATTTATCGCAAGTAAGTGCAGAAAGTTGTTAAGTGAATATTGGATCTGTCGTGTACAACTTAAATTTAGTTAGCCGATGTTGCTAAAAGCATAATAAAATCTGTATTTTCTTCAAATGCGTTGTTCGAATTGTTCGTGATGCGCCACTTTCAAGTATTAAGTTTCAATCAGTTCTCTACTTCTCATTATCATAAAGATGAAGGAGCATTTCACTTAGCAAGATTTACGCAATGTACGATCCGATTACATTAACATCTCGTCGATTTGGTCACCGAGCGGAATATACATTGACTGAAGGACACCCCCGAAGGAAAGGGCAGACCCTCCCGTGTGGCACGATAACTCAGTTACGTGCCAATATCATGATTGCACGTCATCCTTGGCAGTCGACAGCCTCTGGAGTAATGATTATTGTGGGACCGGTTACGGGATCGCATTGACCAGCCAAATTTCTCGAGGCCAGTGAATAATCCGTCATTCGGTCGCCGCTAACCGTTTTCGCGGTAACGCGCTGTTATTACATCATAAATACGTAACCGCGAAGATATGATAATGGTAGCCGAAATGATTCCAAATGCGAAATGGAAAACCATTAATGGACATGAGTTGTTGGCTCGCCATTCATTCTGGTTTCAGATTTCGAAATTAATTTATTATTTTTTATGTCGGTCTTCGCGTATTCAGCATTTAAACAATAAATCTGTATTTGGAAATTTGCCTCAGATCGATGCGCTTGTATCGATTTATGTATATGTGCGTTATATTAATATTCTTTAGAATTTGAATTTCATTACTTTGAAAAAAAAAACGAAGCATTTTTCTAATACTTATGGGTGTAACATGTGTGGAGAAAGATTCTGCAATTGTAGTCAATTATAGTCAACTGGAGTAATTATAGTCGTGTAATTATAGTCAACGATGATTGACATTGATATTTGTAATTAACATTTCTGCATATTCGTGACGCGGTTGCAATATAGAACTGTCGAGTAAATTATTACAAATATGAAATTATTCAATAGAATCTATTATAAGGAAAACCCAAACGGGACAATAGAAATTTATCTGCTATCGTAAGAGAGTCGATAAATTCCGAGGTTATCGTCAGTGTTATCTTCCGACATAGAGACGTCTCTACGCAGCCGGTGCAAGGATATTGCTAGCCATTGTAGTCGCGTCTGTCGTACGACAGAAGGAAACACGCGCCAATGCGGTTTTCCCGCCAAGTTCATTCAGCGTCTCGCTTTGGACGCAAGCCAAATGCACGCAAGCAAGCAACATTCGCCTTCCATTTTGCCTCGCCTCTCGCAAGCGCCGTCATCTTGAGTATTGGGGATCCTCCGCTCCTGCGCTAGCAGTATCGGTAACAATCGGCAGCATCCCTAACTCGTATACCGAACGGCGGACAAACAATCCAAATTTCTTATCTCCTTCGGTGATAAGGGAAAAACGTAATACTGATATCGGTATACATACTTTCGTGGAAGCCTGACCCGGCTTCTTACGACCCTAAATGGTCGCCTATTCCCTTCGATAACCGCGGAACCATTCGACCTTATCCGACGGCACATTCCAGAGTGACGATATTTCTCAAAACGGCGATTCTTATGGTAGCTTCTCTCTCGCGAGTGGCGGTCATTGCGACGGTCCGCGTAGAGAGTCCATAGTATTGGCGGCCGGCCAAGTCACGTTGCGGCTCAATGAAATCTTTCTGGGTTAGGTTAGAACCCTTCCTTCCGCGTTAAGCGTAGGATATGTTCACACCGAGATGCTAGATGAGCGAGAGAAAGGCCCCTGGCTTCCGGCCAGCCAGGCAGTGGAGCCGAGGAAACAGTTGGCTTCGGGATTCGATGGCAGTAGTAGTGGTCAATATTGGCCGGACTCCGGTTCTGATCCGAGCGAGGGTTCGAACTACTTGCGCGGCGGGTCATCGCTGTTGCGTTATCTTGGCAGCTGTCGATAGAATATAGACAGAACGGACTTTCATTGCAGTTGTCAGCTTGTTTCGCTTCAAATAGTTCAATAAGAATTGTCCCCGATTTGAATTAAAGTTACGTGTAATATCTGATTTTTCTAACTTTCTTGCTTCAAATTAAGTGTAAGAAATGATAAAAATAAAATCTACTGGCTATACAGTCAATTGATGAAAATCAATATGCGACGATGTATGGCATTATTAAGTGTAAAGAGAGGAGTGAATAAAATTGAATAACGATTCACAATGTAGACAAATAAAAATTGTACAACTCTGCGTGATATTTCGTACGGCTTTGCCGCGATTCTACCGAGCTCTTGTCATCAGCTGGGAGTAACTTGCGGACGCGTAACAAGTAGCCGCAAGGTTCACAAGCAACATCTGGCGGCTCGCGCGAACCTCTTCACTTCCGTGTGCTGATCTCCCTCGCTGCCATCCCGCCGTCAAGCGAGCGTGGCTTGGCATAGGCAGTCAGGCAGTCAGCCTCTCTCCTGGCATTAAGTATTCCCGTTGGGTCGGCATGGCGAGAAGGATTCGCGGGGAGAGAGAGGAGGGTAACGCCGCGGGAGGAGAGGATACGAAAGCGGCTCGGAGCAGCGTGGCGCGTCGGTCGATGCTGGGGTGTGCTGCTGGTGAAGGAAGGAAGGAAGCGAGCGAGAAGGAGAAGAGCCTGTCGCCCTTCCTCCTCTCTGCCCCTCTCTCTCGCTGTCTCGTTCTATCGCGCTCTTCTACCCCCTTGCTCTTTAGGATAGCTCTCCCTTCGTCTTCCTCTGGAAACGTACTCCCCCTCGAGCCGGTGGCAGCGCCCCGGGGGCGCCTGCGCGCCTCGGAGGGGTAGCGCTCGCTCGAGGGCGGAGGACGCGAAAGAGCGGGATGAAGGGGCCCCTTCCCGGAATACCCACTCGCCCCTCTATTCGCCACCCCACTCTGCCGTCACCACCCGCGCGGCTTCTCTCCACCTCCCCTCGCTACGGCTTCACTGCCCGGGCCTCTACGATCGCCCCATTCTGTTCTCGGCGTCACAGCGTGCAGCATTGAAACCCGACGTACGGTGACGGAAGAGCGCGACGACGACCACCTGCCTGTGTGCTCGCAAGTCGATCTCTCTCCCTCTCTCTCTCTCTCTCTCTCTGTCTCTCTCTCTCTTTCTCTCTATCTATCCTGGGTGTTCCTCATCCGTCACGCTCATACCCTCCCCGTGACACGGTGCTAATACGGAGGATATACGAAGAATCGTCTGCGACGACGTTACCGGTTCCACTTGAGTCGGACAGAGGCGCGCCGACCCAGGAAAACCCGTGGAAAGAGGGAAAGCGCACACGCGAAGCCGATTAGTACTCTCGATTACTGTGGTCCCGTCACGTTCGCGTGTAACATCGCCCGCTGAAGGCCCGAGAATCATTTTAAGTGTCTTCCGCATCACGAAAAGTGTACGATCGCAGCGCGAATCCACCAGTCACGTCTGGATCTGGTGTGAGAACAGTTGTGAAACCAGCCGTCGGAAGGATCCTCCAAAATAGATCCCTTCAGGCTTCGATGCTCTACATCTGTCGAGGTCGACTGTGCTTGTTGTAAACAAGTATCATCGTGAAAGTCGCGCGGCGGATTCTTCAAGGTACACCTTGACATTTAGTGAAGTACAGCAAGATCCACGGAAGTGTGGTGAATCCGGCGTATTCGTGTTACACCGCCTCGACCTCGCACGAACAACAGGTATACGCGCGTGTGTGCTCGACAACCCGCGAACCCGCCGCTCGCAGCCGGTCGATCAGATCGGCACTCGATCGAGACACTCGTCCCCGTTTCTCTCCCGCGCCGAGGAAAAGCACCTCGCCGACTGCACAGCACTCGGTGTTTCGCCAGTGGGTACTGGGTGACCCTGCAAGTTTTTTCAACCTCCCGGTGGTCATCACAAGGTGTACACGACGGCGGTCACTACGTACATCACGCCGCTCATCACCCCCGAGAAGGTACGGTGCGTGCTACCTTGTTCTCGTGAACCCTCTCACCAACTCTGTGCGCGAACCAGGCTTCCCCATCGAGAATCCCGAAGAGCCTCGCGAGCTTACAAGTACCGCGAATATTCGCGTGCGCGTGTATGTGTGTATGTGTGTGTGTGTGTGTGTGTGTGTGTGTCGCGCGAGTGTCGGCTCCAACATGTACGCGCCGGAAAGCACAAAACCGTGTGCGTGCGTGTATGTGTGCAGTATGCGTAGGTGTAAGTACGCACGCGTGTATGAGTGTATGTGTGTATGTGTGCGTTGGCTGGGGGCATGTGTGTGGGTGGAGCTTGATCGTGGACGTCATCCGTCGGACAGAGGCGGACCAACCAACCGGGGTGTCGGATATTTTCTCCCTCTCTGTCTCTCTTTCGCTCGCTCGCTCTCGCTCTCTCTCTCTCTCTCTCTCTCTCTCTCTCTCTCTCTCTCTCCCTGTTTCCCTCTACCACCCCTGCCACCTCTTCCTTTAACCCCTTCTCTTCTCCTCTCTCGCTCTCTATCTCTATCCTGGTTCCTCTTGCTCGTGCACTCCTCGCAACAATGTGCAGTGACCGAAATGTTTCACTGAGATGACAGCGGACAACTTCGTCTCGTACAATTCGCCCGTTTAGGTCTACTATTATTTTCGAAAATTTTTCTCAGCTTCCGTTCCGTCTACATAGGTAGATGACGTCTACTCTATATCTCTCGTGGATTCGCTTACGATATTCGAAGCAAATTTGCACGGTTCACTCTCGCAAACGACGACGTTGACGACGAACCAGTTTCCGTTCAGATTCATCATCAACTGTCAGTATCAAATGAAGTTTAATGCGGTCAACTATTAGCTTTTCGAAACGTATAAGATTAATGAGATTTATAATTACCTCATTATTAAAAAATCATTCGTTGTCTAATTTTATATTCTAAAATAGAGGAAGGAAATATCAGTCATATATTTTATTTCGACTCATTTATTTTGAATTAATAAGAGTGAAAATGGTGCTACTATTTCTTTTTTAACAAGTAATCCTTTTTGCAAAAAATACTATTATATTTTTTTCTGTCACTTTAAATAATTCATTTGATATAATCATTGAAAGTGATCCGAATAAATTTTGGTTTACATTGATTTTTATTTATATCGAATCTAAAATATTTGACTTTATTGAATAAATTTAATTTGTACTTCATATTATTCGAGCTGGTTGGATTTAACAGTTTACTTGATTTATTTACGAATGGATAGCAGTTACATTGAATTTCAAAGCAATTATTATTCTTCTTTATAGAGACAAACTTATTTATCTCACATTGTGTATTATCTTTATTTTACTTAAAATATATTAAATCTTTTTTATTTATTGCAACTATATTAGATGATCGGGCTATATAAATTAACTTGTTATTTGACAAAAGATAGTTTAAATGAGAATCAGAAAAAATTGTGTCATAAAGAATATTCCATGAATAAAATCATATAAGTGAAATGATTGAAACTAAATTTCCAATCAAAAAATATTTATCCAATTCTGCACTCCAAGTTGATACTGAGAACAACATCGCGAGATAAAAGGAATAAATCCTGCTTGACTGCGTTACATTCCGAACGATATACTCGAAAGAATTGGATAATTTTTTAAACAAGTACCGCGTGGTAATAGAGACAAAGTTTCCAAGAGTATTATGGCTCCTTCGCGCGCTTTTAATAATCTCGCCGCGTTGGTGCGTCAAATCGCATGAAAGAAATATTAATGGAATTAATAAGTTGAGTGGTCTGACGCGGATGACGGTGGAGAGAGGCAAGGTAAGCGAGCGCTATTTCCCTCTCGCGCGCGAAAGCGCTCCGGTTTCTTATTAAGGACTCTCCACCCTCCCATACAAACTTATTATCTTAAGTCCTTCGCTTCTCGAGGCGGAACGATAACGAGATCGTTACTTTCGAAGCGCCTTGTGGCAGCCGTCCAGCAGGACTTGCCTCTCGCTCCGTCTCTTTTTCTTCCCCGCTATCTCTTCGTCTCGATTGCCGTCCGCATTGATTCTTCCGCTCTTTCTAATTTCGGACCTTCGCTCTGTGATCATCTGATGTCGATCGCATATGTGTATGAATAGCTATCACGAGATATGTTCATTATTTCCGCTTTACTTTCGCTATTTGGGTGTATGTGTGTTCTTTTTCTTCCTTCTTATAACCGTCCAAGTTTTATGTTACATGCTCTTTTCCTTACTATTTTATATTCAATTTGGCTGTACGAGCGAAGGGTTTATAAGTATCACGATTGCAAAGTGGAATCAAAAGGAGAAATGGAGATTTTCAATTAAAAACTTATACTCCTATTTCACTTCCATGTTTAGTTTATTAATTTTGCTCTTTTAATTTATCAGAAAGAAATTAATACCTACAATTATACTTGTTTTACAATCCAGACAGCGTATTATAGAGTTCAATCCCTTTGCTGTTATGTTACGTTATACATGTAGGTTTATGTATATAATATGAACGTAAATATTTCTGCGCGATCCTACTTTTCCCTTTTCGATCATTGCAAGATATTTAAATAGAGTTCTTAAAACTTCCTGCCGCATAGACGGAAATTGCGGTAACGCATTGTCACGCGAGATAATCGTCAAACGAACGATCCATCCACCTTATCTCTACGAACCTTCACACCCTCCCCTTTCGCTGACCTATATATCGCATCGCGTTGTAAAATTCAGCGTTATCTGAAATACAATCTCTACTTCAGACTGTGTGTGGCACGATTTTACAGTCCCGCCCGAGACATTTAATATCTTTTTAATATCACGAGCGTGGATCTGCAACTCGCGAGACTCGCGAATAAGAAAGATAAATATTTTCCAACGAATCATAGATATCTTCAGAACATAGTTATTATGTTGCTATGACGTTGTCCTAAAGAAAAATCAATATTTTCCAATATAAAAATGCGAATTCTTGTTTTTCGCCGAAAATGGTGGTAAAAATCGTTAATGCTTCGCAAGCCACGATTACGGGCACTTTTTCCACTCAATTATCGATGTTTCCGGAGAATCGATATTCCGTCGCTACTCGTATTCACGAATAAACGCTTCTTTCGTCGATACTTTCAATGCTAAAAATAACTTGGCCTGAAAAAAATTAATATGTTGTATAATATTAAATTAGTATCGTACGACTAATTGAAATTTAACAAGTGAAAAGTGCTCGAACGTATCTTCGAGATGTAAAATGTGTGTCTCTTCCTTTTTATCGGGATAATATCCTTCGGTTGAGAAACGTCAATGAGTGGAAGAGATTTTGGATTTAAAGCGGCGATAACGAAACGCGGCGTTATTACGCGAACGGAGTCCTAAACTGCGCCCCTTTAAAGTTTGACGCGTTAGGACGCAGAGGGTCATTTTTCCGCTGAGCTCCCCACAGCGATGCGCCCTTCGGGGACAGGGCTTGATTACTCTCCGTCTTTTCCTGAAAACGATGTAGAAGCCTTTTTCTTCACCAAGATATAAAGCAAAATGCCAAAGTTTCCGGCCTGACGACTATGACGATACGCTCTTTATATCGTCCAGTGACGCCGGACTTCGTTTTCCGAGGAAAGCCCGGTTTGCTCGTTTCGCGAATGACAAAGAGAGTAAGCGGATTTCGTGGTCGCTCCGGTTCTTGAAAAGATGAAGCACAGAGGAGAAAAAAGATGAAGACAATTAAAAGCATTGGACGAGATCTTACAGGAGATACCTAAAAAAATTCGCATAAAAGCTCGATAAAATGCAAAAACACGAAATCATTGTGGAATCTAGAATAGAAAAGTTTAGAAAAAATATCACGTGTGCTCATACGTTTTATCGATTTAGTAGATATTTTCAGAGAAATTGCAGATTTTTATAATATTGAATAATGTTGTAGAATGCGCGTTTATAGATACTATAAATATAACTCTCGCGATCTGATTTCATCTTCTGAGCGTGAAAAAAATATAAACGCAAATTTCGAATAAAAAAAAGAATAGGAAGAATAAATGTCTTATCTCGATAAAAAGAATTAGGTAGTCCATATGATTATTTATATTTGAATGCTATTAAATCCGAAGGATAGAAGCAGTTCTCGTGATTCGTCGAATTTGACGTACAAATGCGTGGTCGCCACCCCTCCTACCGCCAATAAACAGACGGGATGTAAAAGTAGGCGACTCGTCGAACCACTCAAACCGACTACTTTCATCTCTTCAACATGTACACAAGAGCTCCTGACATCCACGTGTCCGCTTTCGAACATCTTGTACCCGAAAATAACTCTTAGTTGTTGGTCTTGATACCTATACGCGAATAAGAGAGAAAGAAGAAAAGAGCGATGTTTCTCGCAAAACCTGAGCATATTCTTAGCACGATTTTATTTGTTTAAAGCCTTGTTTAACTAAACATTCTCAAACAAAGAAATATCAAACTTTGAATTTAAATTTTTCAACAATATCCACAGTTATTTATATTTTTCAAAACAATATTTTAGATATAAAAAGAAAGATAAAAAAATATAATAATAACAGTTATGTATATTATATCGATGAACTCCGAATTTAGTCTTATTTTGATTATCGGCGGCGTTGAGACATTTTAATTATGCGCTTGCTTTATTTCTTGAGTATTTAAAAAAATTCATCCCGCCGTGAATAATGAGATAAATAATGAAATTAACAACGCCACGCTAGAAGGGAATGGCTGCGGCATGCATTCCGCGGTTACGCGAATCTCACGGTAATTATTAACGATGTAGCCCGGAAGTGGTTTGGACCTGAGAGAACAGAGCGAGGTAGAAGTCAAATACAATAACGACAGTAGATTATTTTATCGTCACTTTCTGCATACATGCACATTCGTATGTGCGAATATTTTTGCGCAGCTGCAGCACACGATGCACGTTTTGCATTCGCTCAATCTATAGCATATTTTTTTTTCTCTCTACTGTTTCCTTTTTTTTTAATCTCCCGATCTTTGTCTCACCTTTTCGCGATTATTTTGCAGATTGCGTTTGTGCACGTCAGAAATGGTCTCATTTGCACACATTTGATATTTAACGCACGTAAGCATATTGACGTTATTAATTAATACTCTTGTAACTGCGCTTCCCGCACTGCTTCAAAGTATGTACTTTCACGTACTAACCTTACTGCAATTTGGAAAATTATGATGGTTGGAAATTCTCAAGTTTCTCTTGAGATTTTAACAAACCGCGAGAAATGAAGTGATTCAATAAATTATTTTTAAAGCTTGATGTGAGTTTTGAAAAAATTATTAGAAAATTGACTGCATATAATGACATTTTTAAGTTTTTTTATTGTATTGAATTATTCTATTTTTCTAACTCTGAAAACTAACTCTTCAAATTAGAGACATAAGCTAAATCATCCTCATTAATCCTACAAATTAATTCGCACGTAGAAATATGATGTGATCGATATTTGCATTTATATGTTTTGCTCTTTTAAAAAAAAACTAGATCCATTACAATTATAAAACTGTTTTGAAGAACACTAATTGCTAATAGCAGACGTATGACACAAACACGCTAACTTCATCTGATAGCGAGTAACTACGACTAATGACGTTGGAGTTTCTTTTAAAGCCGTAGGAAATTAACACGACGCAGTCAGGAAGTAAGATAAATTGAAGGGACTATAGAATAATTGGGCTGCCTTATGCCCTAATGAATCATGCGCGAAGATTGCAGAGTTGAGTTATTGTTATGACTCTTGGCTCTCAAAATATCGATCACTTTTGCGAGGAATAGTGCCGGAGGGAGGAAATTGAGTTACACACGGAGTCGAATAAGAAAGGAATACGCTACTGGGACGATACTGAGTCTGACGAGAATTGAAGCTTCTGTCTCGGCAAACACAGACATCGTCCGGCCACGCATCGTGACCGCGCACGGTACACGATTCGTTAATTAATCCCTTACCGGCGCAACGTGCGGTACACCCAAGATCCGCATAAGAGACCTCCAACCTCATTCGACCGTTGAATCGCGTTGGCATAATACACGAATTGCGGTTTACGACGGTGATTTAACCGCTCGCGGCCAACCGGATTCGCTATGCGTCGGTGCGTCCCACCGTGCACCGCAGTCATCCATATTGTAATTTTCGTTTTGTTCACGTTTTGTGTCCGTATCCGGAACTCGTTGAAACTCGAACGACTTGGAAGACAATAATGATTCAAATCGAGAAGAAACTTGATTCGAGTGATCTTATTGTGAAAATAAAGATTTGAAATGCATGATAGGGAAAGGAATAATAATACCCGAAGTTGTGAATCCAAATATTTATATACGAAGATTATTGAATTTTTATAGAGTTATGTCAATTATTTCTATTCCGTAGATGAACTCTTAATGATTTTCGCGTTACTTTGAAAATTTAATATTGAGCTATTCAGGCACCAAAATGTTTTTTTTTTTAATTGAACTGATTAATTTTTAATAATAAAAAAGATAAAAAGCAAAAGTTAAATAACTTACGTAGTTTTGTAGTACATTTTTTGTAATAATACTTACATCAGCTGATTTAGCGCTTCGATCCTTCGACATTCAACGGCCGAGTGAGGTGAATCAAGACAAGGTCGTTCCGGCTGTCGCTCTACATTTTAATTGGCAGCACCGTACATTGCCCCTAATGGTGTTTCTGTTGTCGGCGATTGAATGGTGCCTCACAATAGCCGCCTTTACGTCCTATTCAGCCCTTTCGCAGGGATAGCACTGGCGGGCGGAGCTGGAGGGTAAACTACTATGAATGTGCTAACTCGTGGCCGAGGCGATTGAGTTTAGATCGCTATTGAATTTCTACGTGCTCGGACGGCTTAGATGCGCGATTATGTCCTTTTACATCCCCTCTCCTTTGAGAGGGATAGCTAGAGGGAGGAAGAGAGAGAGAGAGAGAGAGAGAGAGAGCTTCTTTAGATACGCGATCATCTAGAAAATTCTCAGAGAGAATAGAATGCACAAAAGAAACGGAAATTAATGAATGAATGTATATATAAGTTGAACAGACTTTATTATTACTACTTTCATTGATCTTTTTCAATAAGAATTTGCAAAATAATTTTAATTAATTACAGATAATTGTCCACGATATAGATAACAATAAAAAGATGATTAAAATATATTTATTATCCTTCGGAGAGATCATGTGTACTTGTATGCGTATATGTGCTCGTTAATAATTATATAGATATTATTACAGTGATTTATTAAATTATCTATTTTGATGATTTGTTATAGTGACTATCCAAAATATTTAAATCATTCTTCTTCTTGCATTTTTTGTGACAATATTGAATTCAAAAATATTAACTATAACGCGATGGATGAGTTAAAAATTGTATTGGCTTACAAGCTGCTATTGATTATTGCGTCTTGCTGCAATTTTTCACGGAATAGTACGAATGGAGTTAAAGCCATTTTTCCACTGTTAAATCAAAATGGAAGAAAGCCCGTAAGCCGCTTAACTCTAAATACGATCCCGCGAGGGTCGGATCGTTTCGGTGCTCAATTTATGGTCGCCAACTCGCGCGCTCATAACCAATGTCATAGCGTGTCAACGAAACTGCATTACAGTACGGACGAGTTCAGCGTCGTGCTGTTGAATGCTGGTTATTTCGCAAACCATCCCGGAAGGGAATGATGTCCCGGAGGGTGAGGTTTACGAGCGTTCCCGAAATCTCGGGCATGACTCGATAAAAAGCACCCTGCGGGACCCAGAAAAGCCAGGTCCCCTTTATCGTTCTCAGCCCGTCATGGGGATATCATAGGATTTCATTTCCTTTGGTTTGGATTTTGACTTCAAGTGTGTGAGAGAGGGAAAGAAAATTTTGCAAAAATTGTCTGATGTATCGTAAATTCGATAACACATCATAAAATACATCATACATTATAAATCCATATATTTATAAATTTAATAATTTATAATTAATAATTTTCGAATCCTTGAAATTGTAAATTAATGAGTGTGAGAATTATCCAGTTTGAAAGTTAAATACATAAATTAAATTTTAGAAATTTAGTTTATACGTACTTGTATAAACTATAATATGTACATTACGCACATCCATTTATACATGTATTATATTAAAATTCATTATACGAAGTACACTTGAGAGAGAGAGAGAGAGAGAGAAATAACTGCAAAATTTTATATCTATATCAATATCTTTTATGAAATATATTGCATAAATCTTAAAAACTTAAAAATCTTAAAAATCATATAATTATATGTATGTTATGTTAATGTGTCATGTTACTTTTTTATAAGTAATTTTTTAATAACGGCGAAGAACTCCCCTCGGTGAAAAAAATGTATTTGTTTGAAGCTTTACTAGGGACGAGATATTTAATTTATCCAATCTTGTCGTCGGAATTTCGTGAGGCGTAACGCAACGCTGTATTGTCCCCAACAAACAATCCCCAGGCAGATTAAAAATACGGGCGGCTTCGATTCTGGTATCGGCGTAGCGTTAGGGCTGAAAGGTTGGTCGCGGATATATCGGATGCCCGAATAAAACAAGAAAGCCTGATAATGCGCATCAAAGGCGCGGGCAGAAATAGAGAAGCGCTTAAGCCGACGTGCACTTGTCGAGCGTCAGCGCTTTCATCTTCGCCCTCAAAGAGCAACTCGTAAACGTTTGATGCCACAGGATCAATAAATGTATCATACGCGAGCCGAACGCATCGGCATTAAGTTTCATCGAAAAAATGAAATTTCTACCCTCTCATGTCTCTATTCGGAAAACCGCAAAAACGAAGAAATATTCGCGATGTCACGCGTGAAACGTGACGAAGCTATCGGATTTTTAGACTTGAATAATTTATTTTCCTATTTTAACGAAATATTTATACATACAAAATTCATAGCAAATTCTTTGAATCTAAATCGATATGTTTTCTCTTATGAACGAAAGTGCTTCACTAAATGAACAAAACTTCTTCTCTAAACCAGCTACTTTTACAGATGGTAGGTATATCTGGTCAGAGTAATGTGTTAAAATACTATGTAGGAAGTGCATAACGGAAGCACATTTACCGCGAAGCTTGGAAAGAAATTTGAGTGGCTACTGCGAAAATTCTTTTATAGGAGTTCGCACTCGTTCGCGCGCATTTTTTTACGGCAGTTGCTTATTTTGAGATTCCGCTTGAATTTGCTGACGACGCAAACGACTTTGGGAAACTCTTAGTCCTTTCTAGTCTTGCGCACAATTTTTATCCTAATCTTTACTCAACTTTAATCAGAAATAATGTTTTGTCATCTTTATTACATCAACAATTACTTGATATCTGCAAAGCTATAATTATATCTTAAAGAAAATAATCAGAAAATTTTATATTTATTTTATTGTTATATAATATTTATATCTAATTAACAACACTATAATTTATTCTGTTAAATTAATTCTTGTTATATTTTATTCTGTTCTATTATTTTATTAATAGGTAATTATTTTATACTTGGACAAAGTTTACATGTGATTTTATTTTCTGTATAAAAATAAATTTTAATCTATGAAGCTTATTGTAACATTTGATCTTATTTAATTTTTTAATTATTAGTGGCAATATCTGCAATATAATTTCTTGTTGACATTACATTCAAGCATTTTTGTTTTCCGAACATTATCTTGAATCGCGCGACACGAAGGCACGGAGATCTCGAAATAATCACCTAGGGTTGGAACTCCTCGAACGAGGAAGGGGTTTGGCAGATTCTGTAGTAATCCGGTAAAGTCGCAACTCAAACAGTTTAAGTCAGAATAGTGGCCGAAGGGTGGTAGGTTGCGGTCGTTCAGAGGGTGTAATGGGTGGGATTTAGGATTACGAGTGCTAGTATATGTAACGTTCGGTCCAGCAATTTATTGGCTCGACCTTCCATTCTTATTGAACGTTCGTCGATATATTCTGTAATAATGGTATGCATAATTTTGCACATTAATATGTATGATCAAGGTGGAAAGTATTTCAAAGTTATTATCGTAAGTAGTCCCTAAGTCTATAATGTTAGTCTTTGAAATGGCAAGAATATACAGATATATCTAACATTATGTATTAAACAATTGGAATACAGCTACTTCGTTATGCCACGGACTTTTTTTTCGCACGTCCTAAAAAAATTATAAATTCCAGTCACGAAAGCTTCGAATTCGCTTCTTCTAAATTCGCAAAATCGACGCGCAGCAACGTTGATACAAGCAAGGTGGAATTTTCGGAATATGCCCCGACCGGAAAACGTAGGATGAGGCATGCGCGTATAATTTACGTGAGAGCACGTTCTGCGGCGAGCATCTCGTGAATCGTGCTATAGCGCGAGGAGCTAGAGCGAGAGCGCAGAGTTAGAGCAAGGTACGGGTCAGGACTGGACAACGCGATAGCGATGCTCCGAGCTATGGAGCGACGTTGAGCGCCTTACCTACTGCTCGGTTACTGATAACCTCTCTTCCTTCCTATGCTTCTCTTCCTACCACCGTCGTAACCCCTTTTACTATTTATGACCGGTAACTTAAATCGTGAAATGTCGCGATCTTGAGAGATTGCTGTATGATTACCGTGTCGAAATTCGCGGAGATAAAAAAAATAGGCAATTACGTTATTTGAAGCGAGAAGACTTTGAAAATAGCAAAAATTATACAAACAGCTGCGTAGCAATTTATATATCAAGAAGACGCACGTATTTAGCGATAAACGATTTCCTTCATTTTTTTTTGTGGCACAATACAAGTGATTTCGTTAAAACAAAGGTAAAACCGAGATGGTTCTGTAAAAGCGTGAGATTCAAGTATGTCAAAGAACAAAAGCGAGTGACATTATCCACAACGGATGGGACCACAGTCGCCGGGTTGGCCAGGATTAATTCTTTCCGAGCGGTTCAGGACGTGGGGATGGATCGCTCAGGAGACAGAAGGGTTGGAAGAAAGACTATGGATCCCGCCGCACTAGGCTAGCCGGAGAAAAAGTAGGGCGAAAGGGCGAGGGACAGGCCGGGCGAATCGGTTATCATCCCGAGGGTTGCGAGAACCTCGTCCTGGGATCCCTGCGTCACTTTTTCTTCCTTCCCTCTCCCATTTTTTTCTCTATCGCCGCATATCCTTCTCTCCCGACCTTATCCTCACCCTATTCGTCCTTGTGACCTCGATTCGCGACAATGCGAAATCATTCTGTGCTACGCAATTTTGATCGCCTTCATCCCTTTGAAAATGCTTTGATGCTAGCAAACAATTAGATATTAGCGTATATTAAACTGACACGCGTGTGCCATACGAGAAAATTACATAATAGGCATCTACAAAGCTGGTAGAACAATGATGATATTAGCCATAATTAATTAAGAGTTATTTGCAAGAACGTTTAATGTCCTGAAAATTAGTTAAAGTGTTTGCGGAAAATCGCGCCAAAAACATAAGTTAAGAAAATAAATGCTTAATGCTTAATGTTTAATAACGTTAAAATTAGTCTATATATTTCGTTCTATCGTATATTTATGCATTCTCATTAATATATTATAACATTATCGATACTCTATCCTACATGATTGCCAAAGGGCCCGGTGGGCAAAGTAATATTTGCAATGCGTTGGGGTTATTGATTTTAAAGTTGAGTCGATTGGCCGCTGTACTGCGATGTAATAATACAGATGGACCATTCAACCATGGATACACGTTACCAAAAGCTATTGCGCCGCTAAATTGATAGTGTACATGACGCAACGGAAAACGATAATTTATTCGCAACGATGAACGCGCGCACTATTTTATTTCTGTCTTTCGAATCCTCTGTTCAAGTATACGTACATACATGTGTGTACATATGTAACGTATTAGCGCTATTTAACGAAATGCAAAATTTTCGTAATATTATACTTAATGCGATTACAGCGTTTTTCTGTGTGCAACACGAAGTAATACACGGCGTGCATCTCGCGGCGCTATCTAATAACGCGCGTGTCGTTCGCTTAAAAACCGTGCTGCACTACTGGCGGATTGCGCGTGATCTCGGACGGCTCTCGGTTATGCAAATTCGCGGGATCTCATTGGGATGCACGATTAAGCTCTCAAAATGATCACGAATGGAAGTGAAAGCATTTTATCGTTAAAGCGCGAACGCGAGACCGCTGATTAACATTTATTTTGATATTTTTCTTGCCGTTGCAGGCCTTCATGTGTTTTTTGGGGGGGGAGGAGGAAGAGGAAGGGGATAAACGCGGTGGAAAACGTGGAATTGATTATGACATTTACGAATACATCGCAATAACGTGGAACGATAATGTCCGACGGTCATAAAAGACACGCTGACTATTGTCCTGACTATTGTCCTTGTCTTCTTCTATCTTTGTTTTTTTTTTTGTGAAACTGTGCACTGCTATTAAGCGTGCCTTTTATCACGAACCTCGCGTTTCTGCTCGTAATTTGCGTTACACAATCATTTTGTCGAAGAAAGAAATTTCTATTTCACGAGTCAATTGTTGCAATAAAATACAAAGTCACACACTTTGTCCGATAATGACGATCAATATGCTCTTTTGTATTTTATTTTATTTTCATAAATTTCTTCACTTATTTTAAAAGCGCGGCTTCCAGTGGATTACAGCTGCATAATATATAAAGTTAATGTGATGAAACAACAACTTATATCATTTCAGAGTCGTATTAGACTACAGAACGTTAAATATAGATGAATATTAAATTTCTGCAAATAGCGGAATCGCGCACCAGAGATAGCTTCCATCTTCCTTTCTACGGGGCGATTTCATTTTCGTAGACGCAGGAACTTTAAAGGTGAGCTAGAAACATATACGTGGTCGCGTATCGAGTGAGGAAAGCAAGAGGTCGGTAAAGAGAGAGAGATGAGGCGGCTCTCTCACCCATCTCCTCCCTCGAGCGATGAAACTATAAAGCCACTCCTAGTAAGTTGTAAAATTGTAATAGCCTTCCGGTATTTACATAATGCTACGGCGTAATAAGTGGAACTCGCCGAGTTTCCATTACCATTCCGCCGCTATCCGCTCTTATCTCCGCTAACGACCCGAGGGGGCTCCGCTCTGTCCCCCCGCGTTCCTCTCGTGACTTATATTTTTCCACCTTATTCTTCGTCGGGCTAACCACGGCGAGAAGCGGCCCACTCCGTCGTCTGCGACTCCATCTTTTGTTCGCGTCGCGTCCCTTTGCTATGAAAATTTGAAACCGCTTATTCCGCTAGTTGATTCTCTCCTATTCTTGGCGGATTTATTCCGTGATAAGCCAAATACGACTGACAGCTGAAAGTCTATCTGCCGTCTGTCTATCCATATTACACGATATAATTACAAATACAGAAGGGTATTCTCTCTTTGAGAGAAGATAAATTTGCATTTGTAACACTGGCTCATATAAGGCTCATTATTGAAAGAGAAATATTTCTAATGCCAATATTAGCAGTAAAAAAAGCATTTCTTTTAAACGTTATGTATTTTATATTCCATTTCAGTTTTGAACTGAAAATGTCTGTCTTGTAACTAACAAATGAGAACAGTGGAAGATTTCGATCAAAATCTACTTTTCACGAAAATGTGCTCGTTACGCGGTGGGCAATAGTAGAATGCAAAACTGGATTTCGTTTGTGAAGAACATGAGGAAAGCCGAATTCCCGCTTTTGGCACCGAAGAAGAGGAGGGAAAGCTGCAGCGGTTTCATTCGAATAAGTGGCCTCCTTGGTTTAAATTCGCCTTCCTCCATCGCTTCTCTCTTCACCTTGTCCATTCATGATAATATCCTTCTTTATTCCCGAGTGTTCTCTGTCTCTCTTTCTCTTTGCTATTTTCTCCTTACGACGAGCCTCTCGCCGATGAAATCGAGGCGAATCGTTTATTTAATTTTCGAGAGATCTTGCCATTTTATTTTTATTCTCGAGACTTTATACACTTCGCTGATTAACCCACCTCGCAAAAGAAGCCTGCTCCCCCCCCTCTCACTCTCTCTCATATTCCTTACAGACAAGGACGCCGAAACGAAAGAGAGCTGCGAGTTTGCATGGGGTTTTGAAGAAGGGTTAGAGAAAACTAGAAGGGGTCGAATTCAGGAGCGCACAGAGTGGAAGGACTCGCATCCTCCCGGGGGTTTGCGTTACTCACCGGATATAGAGATGTCTAAGCCCAGCCATCACTGAAATTGCCAGAGTTTACCTCTTCCGCTCTTTCCGCCGCGCTCCATCTCCCTCTGCCATCTTTCTTTCTACCCCGATCGTGCTTTCCTTTCCTCAGCATGGAACTTCCGCCCGTAAAATGTTCGACTCCTGCCTTTCATTCTCCGGCTCGTCCGCCCGCGGCTTTATTACAATGCGATTGTATTATCAAGATTTCAAGACTAGAAGTATCGGTCTTTCTCTGAGCTTTTCTCCTTTCTGCTTCTTTAAGCTTCTCATATTAATCCACCTTGTCGGAGCTGATTTCACGGAGAAATCGATGAATTCTCTTTATCAAATTACTTCGCAATGTTTATCCGACTATTAATGATCATATTACCCTTACTGTGCCATTGTTTTTATCTTGCCTGAATTTAGGTGTGATAAATAAACTCTCTTTAAATCTTTTATTTATATAAATAATTTACATTATAAATTAATATAGGTATACGTATACATATTTATATTATGAATATGAATAAATATACATACAACACGTGAACACAAACATATAAATATAGCTTATTAAATAAATAAATAAAATGTTTTATATATTTACAGTGAACATAAATCAGAAGAACACTTCTTTCAACTTTTATATATTTTAAAAAATCCATTGGAAAATTTTTATTATTAGATTTTATTGCTTTATCATTGTGTATAGGAACGTACGTGTTATATGTATGTAAATGCGCGATCGATTAGATGGTCCTTAAATACTAATCGAATTTCTCGTGATCTCCATTTCTAATTCATTGGTTATATTATCATACCACACTGATATCCGCTGGTTGATGTAGCTCTCGATGCGTGGGTAGTGACGTTCAATATCTAACAGGAGATGCGAGGAATATCGGAGATCGGAGACGTCGAGTTCGTGTGTGACTTGAAATCGCATCGAATGTAAAATCCGATGTCGCGTTTCGGATTCGCTGCGAACAACCTTAAAAGAACGATGCCGCTGCGTTGCTTGTCGCACGTATTTCTCTGCGTTTCTCGCGATTCACGACACGCACATCTGAGGAAGAATTTACGATAAGCGATAAGTTTACCAAGTAATATTTCTTCCGATTTTGACCATGACCTTTAACGCGCCGTTCTCAGGTTTCATTTCTTAAAACATGATCTGGTAACATTCTTTGTTCTTCAACTTTTCTGGTTCTTTCTTCATGAAGTCCGCGGTCGTTAAAGAGGGAAAATCTTTTATTTTCAATTTTTTGAATTTTATAGAGAACCAAATATCGTGTTTTCTCTCCATGTTTATGTATTGGTATGTTATATTGAAGCATAAGTTCAGCTGTTAATAATGCATCTGTGTCGATTATTTACGACTTTTCTGTCGATAGCCAGACAGGTATGGAATATGAAAGACTAAAAGCAACGGCAAGAACACCGCTAGTGGAGAAGTCTACCTGGAAATGTCATAGTACATCCAGACACAAGTCATTCATATTTGATGAACTCCTTATCAATTTCTCTAGTTCGGTCATATCGCGTCGAAAATTTTATTTCCTTTCCTGGAACATTGTTAATCGTGTCACTGTTCATTTTTTTTGTTTTTAAGAAATTGTATTACCTTAATTTAAAAATGTTATTTCAAGATATAAATTAATGTCTCTTTTTTCCTCTTTGCTTTTTTATAGATGGTGACAAGAACAAAGAAGATATTCGTCGGGGGATTATCGGCGCCGACGACGCTGGAGGACGTCAAAAATTACTTCGAACAATTCGGTCCGGTGAGTACAAATATAGAAAAATTTACATCATTATTATATGGTCGTACGCTGCAAAATTAAAGCTGATATGAACTTGACAGATTTTATTTCAATGCGTTTGAAGATTATCGCGCAAATATAAAAAAACTATTGAACAATTTTTTTATAATCTGCACTTCTAAAAACTTCTAAAAATATTGAAAAATTGTTTTATAATCTACACTTCTAAAAACATATGTTACACTTACAATTAACAACGTTAAGAGTTAAGTTCTAATTGTAAAATTTTTCAAGAGATCTCTTTATGAGATTTTATATTATTTTGAACTTATAAAATCTTCTATGTAAAATTAATCGTGTACCAGCATTATGTAACATATTGCTGCGTTCCGCTAGAGTCACGGGCGAGAGCAGTATCATTGACTATCGTTTCAGTTGGTTACATTATCGATGTATCGCACATCCTCACCATTTCCTCTTGTGTCGCAAAATCGAGCGGCACTGTCGACGACTGTGATTCATGGGATTTACATTGTTTAGTACTTTTGCATATTTTATTGGCCATTTCGCGCGGAACGCTATTGATTTTTGGACGAACAAGTGCACTCATTTCCATTTACACGACGTCAACGGCGCGCGACGACAATTCTGCCTCGCTGCAGTTCCCATGAATTTTGATCGTTATGGCTCATAACAGTGATATCGAGGTATCGCTATTTGGATTGTTTCAAAATGCGTGACATAATATTATTCACGTGTGAATGATCTCATTCGCTCTGGTTGCCTAACTTGTTCATAGATTACAGAAAGTCAATCTTTGTTAACCACATCATCGAAATTACATATTTAACTTTCGTCTCATGTTTCCGTTTTGTGATAATAAATATCAAAATATCGTATGTATTTTGATAATATAAACAATTCGATATCCTTGCGGAAAATTTGTATCATGAAAAATTAACATATCGATTAATATATTTTGATGTATCTTGAAAGCTGAGAGCAATCTTACCATAAGATCCATTTAGACAGATAAAGAAATCTAGGACATTTTAGCGAATATTTCAAATGGCAGATCATGTGATTAAAAATTGAGCCAATTGGGACAAAAATTTCAATTAACTTTTATTGATTCTTGAAAACGCATTACTGTACGGATTTCTTCATCTCGATAATGATGATTAATCGAGTTCGAGAAGCCGGCGAATAGAACATACGCGTGATCTTCGATTCCAATCCCGTTGCTAAATTCTCACGATGAAATAATAATGACTAATTCTAATAAGCAAAATGGAATAATGGTTATTAAGTTTAATGGAAGTGGAAATTTTCGGTTATCTTATTTCCAAGCTAAAACCATATCGTAAAATTAATAGAATCATTATAGCTTTAACCATTTCGGTTAAATACGAGCATTTCGACAAGCTAGAAATTCATGCTGGTTGTTTTACTAATACTTTTTCACCCTCGTAGTTTTCAATGAATATATTTGTATCTCATAAAATGACAACGGAGGATTAAAAAAAAAGTTTTTTAAAAATATAAATAAATTATGACAATATCTGTAACGCTAGTTAAATAAAAAGAACGAATGACAAAATATAGCAGTTAAAACAATCGTTAATGCCATCAGTTTTGTGGGTGTATTCAGATCACTTGTAGCATATAGATTTTGCAATTGACATTTCGACCTCTAACCATAATTCGTCTCGGATTAGTCTAACGCAATAAAAACTAGTACGCCACGTATGAAGATCGCGATAGCGTCTTTCCATTACGGCGAATCAGATTCCTTGTCATGGTCAGACATGCATACTGCGCGGAACGTTAAAGTCTGCAGCGGAGCGATCGTCTATGGGGAGAACCGATGCCGCTTATCATCGACGGCGGGGAATCGAGATACGGGAGAAATTCGGCATCGCCGAATGGTCGCATAATAAGGCGGTTCTGGGTCGTCCGTTGCAGATGCAGCCGGCGGATATAGAAATTTATTGGAAAACTTGGTCGATCTCAGCCAGCGGGGAATATATGTCCGGCTCTCTCAGGTGACACGGCGTGGTTCCGAAGGATCGAGGGTAGTGGAGTAGGGTCGGCGGATGAAAGTGGAAAGAGAGAGAAGAAAAGGAAGTTGAGCGCACGACACGTTTGTCCGCGACTCGTGGCATGAGCTAGAAATGGACTTGAGATATCAGAGTTTGTCGTTATCTCTATCTTGAACCTACCCCTAATTCCCCCCCCCCCCCCCCTCTCTCTCTCTCTATCTCTCACTTTCTGCCTCTCTCTCTGCTTCTTGCTCTGTCTCTCTCGTTCTCGCACCAAAAGTCCTCTGTTCGGCTTTGAATACAGAGTTTCCGGCTCGTAGAGGCTGGACTTCTCCCTTCTGTGTATGTGACCCACATTGGAGATACCATCGGGCGTGAACGTGCGCGCTGGCGGACGTACATGACGCCATTTCGGAATTCGACTCCTACGTACGGTGCACACACGTAGGTATACACAAGTTTATGTCCACGCCCACGTGCATTCTAACGATGAGCGTGCACGATCGGACTGTAGTCCACACTTAGACGATTTCGGGAGGCAACAAAAATGAAGGGTGGAAATTTAGAACCGCGCCATTTGCAAAGTATGATCGCAGTGTGTTTTTCTCACGTAAGGCAAAGTACATGTTGACTGCTCCGCTTCACGCTCCAATATTTACGCCTTCGCGTTTGCTAATGCTTGACAACGTACGCACCTGCTCGCGTATCACTATCACGCGAAAAATTACCATTTGCGTGTTTCATAAATTCGATAATGGCCTAAAAAGCTTTTATTTTCGGTACGGCTACCAGCAGATGTTGACAATCTGGCGCGAGTTTACAACCGTGGGTCTGTAAAGCACGTTCGTGCTTGGAACGTAAACACGAGTGCGCACACAAGTGCGAGGCAAAGTCCTGTCGTTCTATCGTGCGCCGGTTTCTCTTCGGGTCATTCCGATGCTCCATCTCGCCAATATCTGATTCCACTTTTGCTCCGCGAAAGCACGAGAGGGGGGAGCGCGAAAGCGGGATTTCTGTCGATGAAATAGCTAGACCGCGAGGCAACTGATAAAGCTAATGGCATTGCCGGGAATTGCGTTATACTCATTGCACGTTCCGGCTTATGAAACTTTTCACAACCTTCCATTTTGCTCTAATACTCAAACAACGTATTCACGACGGAAAAATTCGTATTTTTTTACGTATATATTTAGTTCTCTTTGAAATATCTTCTTCAGATAATTTAAGTCTTTTTACAAATTACACGAGTTTTTGAAATCTCGCTCAACTAAAGTCTTAATTTGATTAAAAAATTATATTCGGAATTGTTATCCAAAGATGAAATCTGCTGTTATAAAACAGAAAAATAATCTTTTTTATAATAGTGTTGAATACGCGAGTTTTTCATAAGATTTCATTCTAATATTAATGTAAAGAATTTTTGATTTGCGGAGCTAATATAATCACAGGAGAGCAATTTAGACTTTCTACATCGAGGAAGATTGTTTGACAGTTTGACTTTTATCGCTCCAATTTTTGCTCGTCCGACATCTTCACAATCTTAGATATTATTACAAGGCAAGTTTAACTAAATAAAAGGCTTCCGCTATGAGCTAGTTTACGCACACGAATATTAACAAATATCTACGTGACAGAAAACTCGTTGTCGTCGTTAGAATTGGGAAAGAGTCGAGTATAATAGTTAGCGTGAATGCAAATCTCGGTCCGATATACATAAATTGGCGGCGAGCCCTGCCTTCCCCCGTCTCTCGTCCAAGGCCGGTCGCGTATCGTAGACCGCCGCCAGCACGCGATTTAAAACTTAGATGAGGCCGTCCGGCGACGTTACCTGAAAAATGAATGGATCCCCGAAGAGAGCGAGAGCTTAATTGCGCTCGCTCTCAACCTACCCCGTCTTTCTTCCTTCATCGGCAGCCGAAGAGCCGGAAACGAGGATGGATGAAGCGGTAAGAAGGTGAGGGAGGGAAACGGCGCCGGTGGTTACCGATGGAAGGCCAGACTTCTTTGGCGCTGTACTTAACGGTCGACTTGAAATTAAGGAATTAATAATTAATATGAACCTTGGAACCGGTCGAGTCCCGTTTCTTTCCGCCGGCAACGACCGCCGCATTTAATTCTCACGCCGAGGGATGAAATTTCCGCGGGAACGACCGTTCATTGATCCGCTGCCGATGAAGTTTGCTCGTTGAGATATCGAGGAGTGCCCGGTAATCACTGCACCCTTGTGATCGCGAATGACAGTCCTGAGAGCTTTGATGGCCGTTCCATTTTGAAAGCGCAAAATAATGTGCTTTTCTATAGTTGTATAGTGTCGCGTTTTACTTTATCACTTTGATCAAATCAGATATGATCGGTTGTATAAGAATCGTAAACTTTTGCAAATTACCTTTTCGTAATTTCGTGCTTGTATAATACAATTCGGTATTAATTTTTTAAGAGAATATAATAACAACAACAGTATTAATAGTAAAAATAATCGTTGTCGAAATCGAAATTTGTTTGTAATCATTCCTCTCGAAATTATTAATGTCCTTTTGCAAATGCAATGAGACAGCAACATTTAATGGTCATTTATTACAATCAATTATAGCCTGACGTACGAATTCGCTCATGACTAAAATTCAGAGTAAAAGTAAACAGTTTTGCATTCTGCGTTTGCTCGCATTTCTCTCATCGCGACTTCTATATTCGTCAATAAATAATATTTCCAACGTTCGAATATTCTCGTTTTGTTCCTTTTTGCGTAGAATATTACCGCAGTCTACAATACATCACTTGCAATCGCGCGCATGCTTCCAATATTCGTTCGCCGTTTCGTTTTCACCTGTAGAACACGGGGGCAGGAGGGGGAGAAGGTGGGGGAGGTGATAGGG
>VBVR01001043.1:0-35591 GCA_011638315.1 Tetramorium parvispinum | reverse complement strand
ACTCAATAACTATTGTGAATTTTGTAAAATGGTACATGACTTTTCTTCTCGGTTTGACCCGATCTATCACCAACTTTCGTGTGGGTACTTTTATTTCGGACACCTTGTATAACTTTCCGAAATTCAAAATAAGATAAATTTTGCACACGCTAACTGTTATTACGCACGCAGTAGAAACAATGTTTTATGAATATTGCAACACTATTATCGTGTAATTCAAGAATAATTATCATGTTTTATATTTGGCGAAAGATGTTGAATTTATCTCATGTTGTTATTAATTAATATATATATTCTTATTTAATGGACTTTTATTGTATGTGGAATGAGAATAACTCGTATGAAACAAAATGATTTGTGCGTAATGAGGGAATTTTATTTTAGTAGATATATCGTTTTTATTTATTTTTATACGTTGGTTGATGGAGAGGCGCATTTCAATGAAAAGGGATATGATGAGTAATAATTAGATGCTCGGCAATACGGATGTTTATATTTTTCCTCGTTTTTGGCAGAGTTTTGTCTGACGAACGAATGCATTAAATGTATCGGATGAATGGAAAAATATTCGCCACATTCAAATCAAATATTAAAATTTAGGGAGACCAGTGGATGAGGGAAAATTAAAATTAATTTTAGTTTTTCGTTGCGCATGTCGGCGTGTCGCAATGAATGTGAATTTTATACAGAACGCATGAAAAAAAAGTGGTTCGCGGGAGTTATAATTTAACGTTTGTCTGCGCTTTAATATACCTTTAATTAATGCCTCTGAAATATGTATCTAGTTTGCCCAATTGAAATAATAGCTTTAAAATATTGCAAATTTTCATAAAAGAGGAAAGTTTCTGATTTTGATTACACGGAAAATGTGATCCAATATCGGTAATGTTAAAAAATATTTTTCTCTCCATTATTATACCGAGAACAGAAGACACCGATATGCCGATGGTAATTTTTTAGAGTTCGAGATATTTCCTTTTTTTAATGGTTCTCCGCACGTTGATTTACTGCCCATACGCCACATGCGAGATTCAGTAGACGAGCGGGAAAGGAGGAGGCTGGGGATTCTTGTTCTCGATTTATCGGGGTCAGAGATATCGATAAGACGCGATCCACGACAAGAGTAACAACGCCCTGAGGTCGAACGGTTGCGAAAGTAACACGATCAGATTCGATTTGACTAACGGTTCCTTGGTGGCATTACCAGAATTTACAGAACACGCATGATATATGTAAAAGCGTGCATACGCCAGGGACGGATTGTCATTTCGATTTACGACGGCCACTCTTCGCTCTCACATTTTCCTCGGATCTTTCTGAAAATTAAACAACAGAGTGTGCCAGTCTTCATTTCGAGGCGGTAAATAAATCAAAATTTTCGCATTTCTAAACTTAAAATTTATGATTTCATAGATCTTTTATTGGGTGATTAATCCATTCAATGGAATGCAGTTTTTTAAAAACATTTTTATTATCTTCAAACACATTATTATTAATATGAATATTTTAAAATTATTCTTCGTACATCACATTATAATTTACGAACATTGAAAATCTGTATTGCATGTGTTTCTCCCATTTTAATGTTAATGCGTTCTCGCAACATTTTCGAAATATTTTTCGATATGGCTCTGCACCGTCTCTCATATTAACAATAGACCACTCGTGCGAGGAGACTATATGACGTGGACTAAACATTCAAATCACGAACAACATTACGAATTTGCCCTCCGGCAAAAAGAGACTTAGAAAAATAAACGAAGAGGGGAAAAAAGATAAAGCTTTATCGCTACAATCCCCGCGACTGGGAGCGATTAATTTTGTCATCCTTTCTTTTCTTTTTCACCGCGAACGTTTGTCGAAATTCCGCGATGGACCCTCGGACCGATGCATGAAAACTCGTTTCATGAATTTTTATGAACCCCGGCTGGTAACACAAAACGACCGGGTCGTCACACATTGCGAGAATACGCGGGGAAGGTAGTTAGCTGTCTGTCTCGTTCTCTGCTCTACGCATCGCGACAATCTCGGAGATCGCCGATGCGGAAAATGAGTTTCCGCGCTACCGGAAGTGACACTGCGCTCTAGACTCGCATTCGTGGGGGAAAGTCGAAAGAAATACGGATGGCGCGTGGCGTGGCGGCGGCGGTGGCGGCGGCGGCGCGCTTCGGTACACTTTGTACGTATTATCGTCGAGTATGTGTCTCTCTCGTCTCTTTTCCGTGTCTTTCTCTCTCCCTTACTCTTTATTTATCTTATATGCTCTCTCTCACGACGTTTCTCCGAAAGGATAGAAAGTCCAAAAGGGAAGAGAGGCGAGCGCATAGGCGGAGAATCTGGACAGAGCATTAAAACTTTGAAAATAACGGAGTTCCTTTTAGTGTTTCTGGGAGCTTTACGAAAGCCCGGCCGCCTGAAGGCGGGATACGAGCTCGCATTACTGGAGATTTGCTAGGGAAGAAAACCCGAGTTTTCGGATATTAACTCGCCGTTTTTACTACGCGGAATGCTGTGGCTAACGCCTCGTAGCTGTGCGGCTTTTGCAACGGGATTTTTAACACATTCGGATGATCCTGTGCAACTAGGGAGTTGGTGCAGTTACATGAAACTTACAAATTTATATAATAATGATATTTTTCTACACGGAGTAGAGCATGCGCAAAGAATTACAATATAATATTTATATATTTAAAAATATTTTAAAAACATTAGTAACATAAAAGTATCTTTTTATTGTAAATTTTTCAAGAGAAGGTTTTTAGTTACCGATTCCAATGAAAAAGGCGCGATAACCGCGACAATAATCGCTAATTTTTTTTAATGATTTTTAATCATTAGAGAATCATTAAGATTAAAATCGTGAATCGCAATATATTTTATCAGAAATGAAAGGGCATGGCGTCACAGATAAATTCACGCACGTTTAAAATTCAACACATTTTTTTCCCGGCCATAGATTTCGCACGATCGCATAATATTGGCGTATTGACAAACGATCCCCAGATACGATTCCCACCGTCGATATCGCCATGGAATACGAGGGAATTCAGTGCCGGTTGAGTCCGCAGGCTTATATGCAGGCATAGGAGAATGGATTACGAAGAAGGGGAGAATTTGAGCTTGAAAATCTGACCGACGATTGATAGAGAAAGGAGTCCACCTGCGATTGAGACTCGTTGGATGGTGGCGGATAATAAATTGGCCACGCGAATGGCGCCAATTCAGCATTTTATGTCGGTTGCCAACGGGAGATGAAAGAGAAACCCGTAGAATCCCTATTACAGAAAATGTGTGAGAGCGATCATGCTTATTTCACCATTTAGTCGCAAGTGCCTTACATAAGAAACATTAGAGAAAGGGGGAATTCTTGATTTTAATATTAATTACAGGTTTCTTTATAAATGTAAATGCAATCTTTTCACTATGAATATATATATTTATTTTAATTACAAGTAACTTTTAGATTAAAAAAACTGAATAATTTCAGGTCTGTGAAATTGGTATCTCGAAATGCGAATGTTTACAAAATCGATATGACATTTGCTTGTCCACAATTTGTCCACATTTGTCCATAAATAAATTGCCTTTTGTGTACTTTGCAAAAAATCAATTTTGTAAAAATTGCATTTCGGGGTGCCAATTGCACAAACCTGATACTTTCGAAAATATTATTGGATTTATTTAGTTTCAAATAGATTTTACCCTTTTAATTTAAGGTTGATATTTAATTCTTTAAATATTTAATACCAGATGTTAATAACTTTTTATCGCAAATTGTAATGAAAACTTAACGTTATATTTAATTAAATTTTTTATATTATAAAAATTAACGAGAATAATAAAATATAGTAGGAAAATATGTATAATATAACTAACAAGAGAATAATAATTTAAACATGAGAATATAAAGAAATTTGTTTGGAGGGTGGAGGAATAATAATCTGATTTATCGGCTTTCGTCTTTCTGTAGGCTCTGCTTCTCGGTAGGTTTTATTAATCAGTCGTAAAAACTGCAAGTTCGAAAGAAGCTCATCTTGCACCGAATTTAAGACCGGTAGCAGAAGAATAGACACCCCGTTGGGAACCCAGAACGCCACTCGGAATTGTTTCACTCTCTCGCCCAACAGCCTGTCTACTTATCTAATTTACCTTCTTGTCTGTCGAATCTTTATTAAAATGCTCTGCGCGCGGAAGTTCCGTCTATCGGAAATCGTTACGGCATTTATGCCAATCATGCATTAATTTACACTATAATTAGCGTTAATTTACATAATCGTAGAATACACGGATAATTCCATTCTTCATTTCGCTGCAAAATTCGCCGCTGATAGGAGGTAAAACGGAATAAAAATTTAAAATTTTATTAGCTGGATAACGTTAACACGGTATACTCTACGAGTCGTTTGAAACTGCGATATTTGTTTTAAGGAAGAATGATCGGCTTTAGATTGATTAGGGAACATATACGAAACCATGTTGCCATGTACGCCATACGGAGAGGAAATTTATGATTGTTCTGTATCATTCGGTATCGTGTTATGCGTGAAAGGAACAACGGCTATCCGTTGATCCAGCAATGGATTCCCTTTAATTAACAATATAATCCCCATTGTTGGAGGTTCGATGAAGCGTGACCGGAGGGGTGCAACGCTGCACTTTACGGTGTGGTCGAGGCTCGTGAACGGTTGCTCGTAGATCCGTGGCCTAACCAGTTCGGCAACGAGATCGCGGCACGAGAATACGCGATAAATCTTCCAGCACCCACGGCTGCCTGAATGCCGGAACACGCACGAGGAGCAGTCATTTCCGGTGGAATGCACTGGCAGGCTCGCGGAGTAGTCGATAGGGGTGGGTATTATCGATCCGGCGACGTCGTGTTAAGACCACGAAAGACCTCGTTATCAGCATGCGAGGGAGGACATGGGTCGCTGTCATAATAGCGCGACGGATAACGGCCGGTGGACCGCTGGGATTTCGACGGCTTATTTAAGACTGAAAGTCAAATCCAACGTCGATCGAACGTAATACTTGAAATGAAAAGAGAAGAAAACTTTACATATTTAAAACACGTATCTTTCCTTCGTGTCGAGAATTTTTTAAATCCTCTATTTCTCGAAATGCCTTTTCTTTACACGTTACAAATTTGTCTTGAATCTTTTCTGATGAAATCCGACGATAAAATTGTACCTGTTCAAAAACAGTTCAAGATATACAAATATACTTTTCGAAGCTTTCTGAAGTATTTCCGATTAAATTCGATAATATGATAGCAACGTGTTATCATATTATAACATTGACATAAAGGAGAATCAGTATTTTCACAGGTCTCTGAACATTGAAATGTCTTTTTTTCTTTCTTGTATTCCCAGAATATATCGTTTCCGGCACTCTGTCGTAGCTAAAACTCCGCTCTTCAATTAATGCAATGTTTGTTCAATAATTTCAACGTGATATCGATTGAAGGTGTTTGGAGAATTGGAGAAGGTGGTAGTCGAGCGCACGAAATGCTCTTTTTTTTTTACTCGGTTCCCCGTAATCCCTTTGTAGTCCATCAGTGAAGGCGCACTCGGAGAGTGCCTCCCTTAACCATCATTATTATTTATTAGCGCACGAGAGAGGCGAATCGCGCGGGTCAAGCCTCGTCGAAAACATTCACGGATTGTGGAACGTCGTCGCGGATTTGCAAGGGTGCCGAGGGTGCGCACCCTCCTTCTCGTTTTTCGCAGCCCGTCGCCCGCCCTTCACGCACCCCTTGTCCGCCCTTCACGTACCCCTTGCTCGACCGACGTCGCCGTGTGCGTGTCCCATTGTGACGAGTCTGCCGGGACGTATAGCCCTCCGTGTTTCCCTTTTCCCCCTTGCGGCGTTCCCCCTTTTTTCGTACACTGTTGTGCGAGTATTACGAGCGCAGAGAGAGGGACTGAAAATCGCGCGTGGGCGACCAAATCCGTATCGCGCTTGCGGAATATAGGTGTGTCTCGTTAACGAAGACCAGGGGATGCCCGGCTCTCCGCGCCATGTAAATGTTTGCAAAATTGTTTTTTTCCCCAAAGTGATCGATCAACGTTGCTTGATTGTTGTTTGCGTTACGATCAGAGGCGTTGCCAGACGTTGAGACCCGCGCGTACGAAGAGAGTCTGCAAGTCCATTTTTTGCTATTATGTTTGTGATAAAAAACGCGACGAACGTACCACAAGACATAGTGTTACGTGAATTATGTCCAAACGTTTTATACAGGAAAAGTTGGAGCAGTTTTAAAGTTTATTTCATACATTTATCTAGATATACTACGGCTTGTAGCTGTCTGATTACTGTGATATTTATTTGGCTTTTTCAATGATCAACCGGCTACTTTCCTCTACTCTACATTCGATTCGATAGATCGGAAATTTATTTTATGCCGATCCAGGCATTGGCGATATTCCTCTCGTTTTCCTGACCCGTTCGGTCTGTTCGCCTCATCAGCGCGATAAGCAATCTGCCAGTAGCGCGATTCAGCATTTTGTACGTTACAACACGTAAGAAAACACGGGTCCCATTATACGATCCCGGAGAGAGGTCGCAGTCTGCAGCAGCCAGATAACCGAAATTGGCGGTACGATTTCGCTCAATTGGCCGCCAGCGTCGCCGTGAATTAAAAACCGTGTTCGTGAGACTTGTCCCTTATCGGCCACGTTTACCTCGCGGAACTGGTCTCTTGGAAGATCGCGATTAGGTATGTTCCACGTCTCAAACTCGTTAGTACTAATCTTTCGTTATCACGTTTGCATAAACTCTAGACGGTCTCCACGTATATAAATGTAACCTTTTGCAATTAATGGAATTACTTTAGAAATAATAGGCTATTTGGGAACGTTTTAGGAGAAAAAGAAACGGCCGGGAAAGAATTTGCGAGGAGAGGAAATTTGTTTTCGTTATATTATGTAGGGAGTGCTCGTATAAATCCGAGTAGCTCGAAGACAAATGTGCCATAGAAGTTCCTTTTACGGGTGCCTCTCGCTTACAATACCCCGTTTCACGGCGTCGAATCTTACGGCGGAACGACAAATAAATCCGCGTAACATTTACAATCCATAATCCCGTACCTTTTCGTCGCGCACCTGAAATATCGGACAATAGAACGAAACGACGAGTGGAAGAGGTACGAGTTTGCGCAGCCCGTATAGCTTAACCGGTAAAAGATTTTCCATGCTGGATCGTAAAACGCTCCCGTGCCCGCCGCACGTATGCGCCTCCCGTTTATAGTTATTTATAGTTGTTTATAGTTTCAACGGGCACTGGCCAAGCAGTTTTCACTGGGCGGGCGCAATTTAACTTACTCTTCGAAGATTTTCTCGCAGAAGGAATCGACAGACGGAGAGGGGCAGGCAAGTTCCGTAAAACTGTCCAATATCATTTATCTAGAGAGACAGACAGGCTGGCGTATGACTCGCCTAACTGAAATCGAAACTTTGGACGTTTCCGCGAGCGCTTGATTGACGCGCCAGGCGTAATTAATCGCGAGGAAAGCAAGGCACTTCTCCTCGCATCGTGAACGTCCTGATTAGATTAGCGCCACGTGGATTATATCTTCGTACATAAGTGATTTGTGTGTATGTAGTTTATTTGCTTTATCTTTTTTACATCAAAGATTATTTTTACGAAAGGTTGTAAGGGACGTTGAACCTTTGAAAATATTACACATCATGTCGCGATAATTTTATCGACAGGTCCGACCAACACGGAATTGACCTTTTTCCTCGATAATGGGAATATAAGCTTCGTGCATTATTGATACACCCTCCCTTCCGCAGGAGAAGGGAAAAATGAAAGATGGTGAGGAAAACGCCGGATTGAGCGGGGAAGGGGGAGAGAGGGACTCATTTTCTACATAATCGTAAGTGCTGTACAGCGTGGATGGCGACTAATGGAATTCTCTTGTACGCGATGAAGAAGCCGCCGAATGACGGCGAATGGGCCCCGGACCGGATACGAAATCGCTTAATAGGACAGAAAAACGCTCGGGACAATGAATCTCGCTGCCTTATGGTAATACCGCCTCTCAGCGCAATCGACGACGACGTTGCGACCCGCGTATCCGATAACGAGTGGACTTATTGCCGGTAACGATTGCCTCGGAACAGGTAGATTCGTTTTACAATAGCAAAAAGTAGTGTGGAGCCGAGTATCGATTGTTCCATCGTTCCATCGCACATCTCTGATCCGTTTAATAAAACGACTTTGACGCGGTCTTTCTCATCGCGACAGCTTTATTTACGCACGAGCAAAATTTTCATTTGCATCCCTATCCATTCATAAATTTTCTCACAAATGCCCGCAAATTAATTGCACATTGTTTACACGTGATCGCGCTGATTATCGATATATGATAAATGTCACGATGCGACAATGTTAATAATCGTCTTCTCTTATTTCCTTGGTGTAACAGAGATAAATAATTTGAATTTTCTCAAATTTTCCCGTAGACGAAAGTCGTAGACGAAAGTCAGAGAAATGAAAGCGTGTATAAAGAATGAATTAATACATTTTAAAAAAAACCGCTTCCGTCATTATCGAGACGTAGCGGAACAAGGCCGCGTCTTCTCGTTGACCCGGTAAAATAATGGTTTCCAATAATAGCGCACAATCATTGGCGACCACCAACGCGCCAGCACGAAAGTCGGGTTTAACTCCTCCGTTTACCTTCGCTTCACGTCCGTGATCTTTCCCCGTTATCCGTTTGCAATCCGCGATGGTAACTCACAATTTTCATTCTCATGATAGGTATCGTATAAAATCTTTACAGTTTGCTCTCAAATCTTGTGGTTAGACCCGCGGTAAACAAGGCTTTCGTTTGACAATCGCGTGCGATTGCGCGATTTTTCGCGCATTTTATCGAGATTGCGAGGTGAGTGCGAGAGACATAGATGGATGAAGGAAAGAACGATCGTAGAGAGACGTGAGACGGGAGGGAAATCGAGGGATAGAGGGAAAAATGGCTCGAGGATAGCTTTTGGCACGATAAGTGGCAAGAACTGAAAGCAGATCCGGATAACCCCATGCCGCAAGGAAAATTGGAGAAACTAACATTCTCTCTGACAAGCTGCGTACAACGGAATTGTCTGAAATGCTTCTCTCGCGATGGTCTCGGCTGTAACGAGGACATGTTCTACATTGGTTATGAATTTATAGACTTTTCCAGTTTACTTTGTAAACTAATCTTTGATGAATTGTTTAGAGTTTTATTTATCCTTTGTAGATTTAATTATCAATTCTCGAATCGCCTAAATTAGCTTTTTATTCTAAAAGCGTCAATTTAATTAACAATCAATTTGAAGAGATACGTTCCTTAAATCGATAGTTAAATCTTGGGTTTGGAAATGTCAAGAGGATTGATATCGTTCAAATCCAGATATGTAAAGAAAGAATTTAATTTAACAGAAAAGGAATTTAATAATTTAACTGAATTGTACTGAACTGAATTTAATAATTTAACTGAAGAAACTGTCAGTTAAAAAAAAAAGTTAATATAAGCATTGACTCTTTGTAGATACGCCGTCATACAAAATTCACACTTAAGAAATGTCTTAAATTTCAAATATTTTATTTCTAATTTTGTAAGTTTTATAAATATAATATTACACTTTTTTTATATTCACGAATTATAGAATTCGTGAAACGGAAACACGCGCATAAAGGAACATAATTTGTAGACCAGTAACAGACTTCCAAGGGTGTTCTAGGATTCGTTTGTTTGCGCATTTCGAAAGTGACGCTATTTTGTAGGATTTGTTGCATCTGAACGTTTTCACGCGCGTTGCTTTCCCTTCACCGATGCTTCGTCGTTCCTATAGCTTCTTCGGTTTCCGAATCAGTAGTCTTCAATATTTGACAAGACGCCGCGGGGCTAAAGGAAACTCCCATACGTTTGCAGTGGATACGGGCGATCGACACAGCTCGCTTACACGGCATCGCAATTCCGCGTTGAGAGGTATCGGCGCGGTATAACGCAATTTTAGATTGAATATAACCGTATCGAAGAAAGCAAATATGTGAATAGTCAAAAATAGAAATGCAAATAAGTATATAATGTATGGCGCGAGAAAGAGAGTTTCTCTCTCTATCTCTTTCTCGTATCTCAAATAATCGCATGAATCATTGAAAAATTTCTCTAACTGCGTTAAATGCATAACCGGCAGCGTATTGTCTTTATGACGTTGCCATAATGGGCATTATGGCATGACGCGAACTTCCTTAGCGCGACTGTAACGCGGAAAGTTACAGAATAGCCTCATAGTTTACTTGAAGAGCAAACGCGACCGCTATTGTTACCTGTTTTATACAATCTGCGGTGCGCGATGCGTATAAATAGGATGTGATGTGTATACATACGTACACATATGTATATACATACATGTACGTATATGTATGATGTACTTTATATTTTGCGATATATATATATATATATATGTATGCGAACTACGTGCATCATCTCGTTCTGTAGAGGAATAGCTTTACATATCACGAATACGTTGTTACGTTACATCCGTAAGCGTCTCGCTTTTATGTTATTTCTCGCCTGTTTCCATTCTTTTATTTTATTTCTCTCTTCTGCGCGTGACCGGCTATCGAGAATTTCCATTGGACGACAAAGCCCTCGGAGATGCCCGGGCTCTAAGGGTCACGTATCCCTTGGGTGCCGTTCCGAGGAGCGCATACAAACTGCATCACGCGGCCCTTCACTGATAACCTCTGACCCTGACAAGATTCCTCGCCGCGCTCACGGAGCGAGAGATGCGGCAATCCGATTTTCCTCTCTTCCGAGAGGAATTTGTTAAAGACGGTCCATCGTAGTGCAAACATTAACAGCATCTGTCGCCCGTTACTTGCCAACTATTATTTCCCCTCTATTATTCACTCGTCGCTCGTTACCCGTTTATACTTGCTACATGAAATAATATTAATTTAAGTAATAATTTGTTAATTCATAATATGAAAAACAATTAGTCTTTTTTATTTATTTTCAATTATTTTTCGTTATTAAAGAAGTTTTAATTTCAGCTGGGCTCTTTGCCATAGAATTTAAACGAGGGTCGTGAATTGAAATGGCCGGACATTGTCGAAACACCGGTCTCAAAGATAAAGACAATCCTCTTGATTATATATCATGTACAATCATAAATGCGCACATGTGGTGCATCGTCTATGCTATTGTTACGCAATATACGTAATTACGCGCTTCCATGTACTCGACGTAATATTAACAACGCCGTCTATGATATCGCTCAGTAAACCCGCAGCGAATTACGTTATCTCGCGTTTTCAGGAAGCTCGCAGAAAAGCCGGAAATAACGGTCCTAAGCTCCTTTTCCACGGACGCCCCATGTATGCTTTAGGCAAGGTCGCGTCGGCGGGGTTAAGTGCGATTAACCGCCCTTACGCTCGCGGTTTGCGAGCAAAAGGGTCTCTCTCTCTCTCTCTCTCTCCCCCCCTCCTTTTCTCGTTCCCTCTCTCCCTCCCTCGCCTGTTATATATGTATGCGAGTATGTGTCCGTCTCTAAGGGTCATAAGGTTGATCAGACTTCGCCATGGAGCACTTGTATCATCCTTGAAATTGTCTTCGGGGACTTGTCCAACCATCGAGTTTATCGCTAAGCGAGGTGAAAGCTTTTGAATTTGCAGTGATATAAAATTAGTTATTTTCGTAAAGTGTTTATTGCGTGCGATTCGTCCAGATTGCATAATGGGTCCGAGTTTAGTAACCCGCGATGATGCGAATCACGCGATCGGCTTGTTTCGCAGAGCGGGCTTGTAAAATCACGCTTAAGCGACATCAGATCTGATTCAGTAAGAAGGAGAGAACGAATTGTGCAATGAATTTAAAACTTTAATTTTTTCCTTTGTAAAAAAGTTGACAACTATCGTGTGATATTTTAACTTAATGACATGCTACTAATAATAGCCGCAAAACAGGCTCTTATCTAATCGGTACACTCGGAATTTTATAGTGAACAGAAAAATTGTTTTATGTGAATAAAGCATAAAAATATTTTTCAAAATATTCATTATGACTTTAGAAACTTTTTGCTCTCTGATTTTATTCTATATTTATATATAAAGTTAGCTACCCCAATTTTATTCACTAATGAATAAAAATATATCCTTATGAATGAGAAATATTTTGAAACAGATTTGCAGTAATGCATATGTATATATAATGCATATGCGATGTTTAATGAATATTTTGAGTGAATTAACTTCCGGGTTGCCTCGTTGTAACATGCACGCTAATTACCCTGAATTCGACGTCGATGAATTGCGCGCGCGCACGTCAAATTAACGTCTTGACAGGTTAACGTTACGAGAGCAAGCCCTAATATACGTCAGTATGACGACGATATAAAAGTTTCTTCGCGAGACGGTAATAATTAGGAAGTTGCGCCACCAGGAAGACGACGTGGCCACAAATCGGATGAGAGTTCTCATCGGAGGTAGATTTCGGTCTCGCTGTCTTCCGTGTGCTCTCTCTCTCTCTCTCTCTCTCTCTCTCTCTCTCTCCTCCCCCTCCCTTTCTTCTCCTCTTCCTGCTTTTCGCTTTTAATTCTATTAACATAACCGCGAGAGATCGAGTCAAGAGCTCGCGTAACCCGAGAGTTTACGCCGAAATTTCTCCGTCCTCTCGGTTTTCTGTCTGTGACATGTGACGTCGCGACGCCTGCCTGCCTGCTTACCTGGCAGGGCTCTACCTTTGGTAGGTTTCCACAAGATTGGAATCCCAGGGACTGACTGACTGACTGGTTGACTGACTGACTGACAGAATGCATTGCAGAGAGAAAGAGAGAGAGAGAAAGAGAGAGCGAGAGAGAGAGAGAGAAAGAGAGAGCGAGAGAGAGAGAGAAAAAGAGAGATGAAGAGAAAAGGATTAAGGATACAGCAACGCGCGCGAAACATCGGCTTCACGATTGTCACCAACGTGACAGCATTTTGTGCAATGGTATTTGTTGTTTATCAGGTGAGTGACGAATACCGAAATGACATTCTGCACAAGTAAGAATCAATGTGTGAAACAGAAAGTCAATTTTACGATGAGTTTGTCGCTTTTATTTGTAAGTTACAGCGCGCTAAGCATATCAAGTCTGAAAAATGTCTATTAGGTAAAAATAGTTTGTTAGGTATTTTAGATAATTAAATTTGTCAAATAATTGGTTATTGGGGAATAGTTTGTTATATATTTTTAAACGATAATATTAAAATAGCAGCGCACAATTTCTAATAATTTTTAATTTCTTTTTTAGCCAAAGTTTAAAAATTTCGCAATATTATTAGTTACATATAATATAATATAATATAATATAATATTATTAGTGTTGTTCAACAAGTACAAATTGTTTGCGCATTTCCATTATCCAACAACTATTTCCATTCTTACGAGATCGAGGTTTTATGTAATTTTATGTAATTTAACACCCCATTGAAGACGAGTCTCGACGACTGCCAAGTCCTGAGCGTTAATAAACCGCACGCTCGAATTTTCGCGCTCTCTTGAATCTTTATACTTGGGTAAAACCAATGCATTCTTCTTCGGATAGCCAGTGGGAAAAAGAATTACGAAAGGAGGAAACAAGGAAGAAAGGGGATAAGAAGAATAGCTGCGGGAAGTTAGGGGGAAACGAAGCGTACATACATCGCAAAGTGGAAGGAGGGAAGGTACTTGCAATTTCGCGGGTCGATACACGAGCAAGTGGGAGATACTAATCTCAGCGCTCGTGTAACTTTTTCACCCTCCCCACGTCGAGAATGCGCGTGCATGAAGCAGGGCGAATGATCCCGCTTGATTATCGCGCGCGTGGCGTTCTCCCGTGCCTTCCCAGCCTGTTTCGTGACAACTCGGATTGGATGAATTAAGCCCGGGCATGCATGACTGCAAATACAACTTAATTTACATATAAATATGCGTTGACTATTAGAGACTTTAACTGAAGACGATTGGGTCGTAGCTCTGCCAAGAATCATCGAAAATAATTGACGAGACGAGAAAGTATCTTATCTTTCAGTCTCTTGCCATGTAAGAAGTCTCGCTTGTGTTTCGAACGACTGGAAAAATTCTTTGCCGCGACCATTATGAAAACATTTTGCGATGTTAACCGTGGCATGAACAACGAATTAAGTGGATCACGGCCTTGCTGGCGACGAAACGAATTTTCCTGCTTATCAAGAGTTTAATCCCAGCGCGGCTTCTGCATTTCGGTCCTTTCCTGTTTACGCAAACCTAATTTACGGATAGGGATGAAAGAAAACGCGATTTACTTTATTTCCTGACAATGTGCGGCTGACTTTTTTTTTCATGGACAAATTGAGAGATCTTTTCTCTCGCATGTCAAGCATATAAAATAGGAGAATCAGCATAATTGTAGATTTTAGCTTCTCGTCATCCTAAAGAATAACACAAGAATTAGGTTTTTGTTGAATCTAGTAATATTCCTGTAGTGCTTTTGCAGTTTTTTTTTGTTATTTATGAATAGTATATATTTCTCATGTAAAATCAACATTAAGAAATTTACATCTCGAAATCGATAGTTCAAAAGAGAAGTGCATAAAGGTAACACAGTGATCGCTAAAACGGATGAATTACTTAGAGTTTCTCTTTAATATCATTCCCTCACCAATGCGCCTTACTACACCCTCTTTCTTTCCTGTTATCATACTTTTGCTTTGCCGGTTTTTTTTTCGCGAAAACAACCTTTAATCTTGCTTGTAGCTGTACGGCTGATAGGAGCGGATTTACGGACAAAAAGATTTCTGCCGCGAGCGAGCAACGGAAATATACTTCCACGACGCCGCCTGAAACAAATCGTTTATTTGTCCACGTGAAAATATTGCTGTGCCTTTCCGGGCAAATTGCGAGTTTCCGGCCGCTCGTTAAGATAGTATCGATCTCTTTCGACCGAACATTTAGGTGCGATACTTAATCCGTTGTCATAGGAAAGGCACACAGTCAGTTTCACAGACTGCTGGAGAATTTGTTCCAAAACGTGCGAATAATGTTTCGAGAACAAATCGCACGATCGATTTTTCTACTCTCGAAAAACCATTGATTTTCGGATAAAGCTTCACCGCGGAAAATTGAGGCAAATCTATATTACACATTCATTATATAATCAACCATGTGCAATTAATTTAGCGTTAATTGCGAACGTGCGCCATAATCCCGGAATTATCTCGTCAAAGAAAATTATGGAAACTAATAATCACTTAGACCGGAATAATCCGGCTGCGCAAGCAATTTTCCTAATTATGAATACATCGAGCATAATATTAATTACACCGTGTGACATCATTTAAAATAAAATTAAACGAACGTGAATGATTAATATTCTATATTGTTGAGTTCTATATCGATATCGCGATTATTTATTCTTACATTTCGTACTGAACATGTTTTAAATATCACAGATGTATGCTCCGTCATTTTTCAGAGCAAGAGGTACCTTTTTCGCGTGTCCTTTTGCCTTTTTTAGGATGCTGTTTGTTGCCATTTTCACAAAAGTTTTAATCTCCATAAAGGGACACAGCAAAGTAGTGTCGCCTTTCAAATTAATATTATTCCTCTAAAACACCCTTAAGCCTCTCTCAACGAACTAGGATTATTACAGTACTTTGTAGATGTGTCATATAGACCGTTCTTTCCGTACACACACGATATCTTTTCCTCTTCGTATGCACAAAGCGTTGGACAATCCGTGGCTGTGCATTATTTTAATTGCATCTGTTTAATGCACACGTACCGCGTCGTGTTAGTTGCGTGGCAAGTGCACGGTGTTTGAAAATCACGTATCAAACGAATATCCGAATTGTAAGTCAGAATTTAGAGACATATTATTATTATTAGAGATATTTATAATTACGGAACTCCGTCATTATTACACAGTACAGAATTTTTGCCTCATTAAATATACTTGGTAAAAACTTTTCACGTTTATACCACGAACTATTAATTATAAATCTTGGAAATTTGATATTTTTCTAAACCTTATTTTACCTTATAATTAACGCTTTGAAATTTTCGCAATAATTTGATCGTACATTTCGTTTGGGTTTTCTGTTTCGTCTGCAGTTTTATGCATGTCAGGTGATTCAGTCGACCAGACTTCCGTGATATATGTTTACGGTCATTCACGAGAAACGCGCGCATGTATATTTCAATTACTAATAATTATTACGAATAAAACTTTCCACATGTGTCGATAATAGTCGGTGTAAGCTGGTCTGGCGTGCGCAATGGACGCGGAATGCCGGCCGGCGGATCGTACCGTATATATCGGTTTTGTGTCAGTTCCAGCATGTCGACATACGGGACTTTCGGTCTACGATGTCATGAAACGATAAATTTTTTCGCTTATACAACTGCGCCCGTCGTCCCTTCCAACTTTGGGCGGATGAGCATAGCGTTCCTAGAGAAACCGAGAGGTCCCGTGTATATAAATTTTATTAGATTTTTATTAATTGTCCGACTACGGGTCTCTTTCATTTTCATCCGACTCTCTGCGAATTTCCAGTTTTTTTTTTCTCAACATTAGCGCAAGACTATTTCATTCTTCTTATTACGAAACGTAATTTGAGATCTCGTTTAATTTGTCAAGTTTCCTATAATATATATTTATATATATTATATATATAATTATACATATCATATTTATCACACATTATATATCTATATATGCATTACATGTTTCGTGAATTTTTAATCTTCTTTTCTGATACGAACTTTTATCGCACAGCAAACACATTCGCGTAAACGAAAAAAAATTACTTTCATCACTCAAAGTACTCGTAAAAATGATATTGCATGTTACAAAATTGCGTACCTTCCGAAAGACTTTTTGTAAAGTGATACTATGCTCCGTGGACACCGATAATACGTCAGCCGTGCGTTTTATGTGCTTATTCGACATGCTGGAAATTCCGTAAATTAGAATCCGCAGACGAGCTGCACGAATTATGGAGCAAATACGCGGGATGTCGGAGGCTAAGGGGTATCCTCGGATAAAGCACGAACGGCGCGTCGGCGATTCGCGCGAGTCGGCCGTCCTCGGTTGCATTTATGCGTCGGATAAAAGCGCGGACTGTATATTTTTCATTATCTTGGTAGAAGCTCTCGTTTTCTCTCCTGCCCCCCCTCCTTTTCCTCCCTTCGCTCTTCTTTGAATTATTGCAGCGGGCTCCGTGCCGTTGCAATATATCCACGTTAACGGACATTAAAATCCACAAACAAAGTGAACCGCGAGGGATGGGCGGGTTAATTTTATTTCCTGACAATGACTGGTCCGAACTTTTTATCTCGTCGAGAAAGAGAGAGGTGCACGGCTATTCCCTTCGCGTGCCAAAGTTATAGCGCGAAGATGGAAACCGAGGATGGAAAGAGACGGAGAGGGAATAGTGGATGGTTCTGGTCGATGTATTGCACAATCTTGTATATATAGTTATCTTTGAGAAACTTTTTCCGGAGAAACTTTCCAATTAGTTTATTTGTGAAATAACTTAAAGTTACACGCCGGCTGATTACGATATATATTTATAGCGACAATTAGAACGTTTTCTCTAGAAATTTTTTTTCTCTAATTATTAAAAAAATAGAGACTGAAAAAGATTTACAATAAAGTTAAATGTGGAAAATTAGATCAAGAAAAGCGGGCTTTCAAAATGCTTTTGAAAGCGAACTCTGATAGTCAATCTGCGACTTGCTACTTGGCAACTTGAAATATTGAAACGTCGTGACGCTTGTCCAACCACTTCAAAATCCGTCGGAAACTTAGATTACACTCTCCATGCCGTTCTGATAACAAAGTGCATGGTGAATTTTGTAAGTCCACGTTTTCGTTGACGCAAAAGTTGTTTATGCGAGCGTAAGAGTCGCGAGAACTCACTTCTAACGCTGTCGCGCTCGACGAGGTATTCCCAAAGAATTTGCCCTTCGAAAAACTATTTCCCTCGTATTTCAAGCAGCGTCAATATCCGAATAGATGGAATTTCCGATAACGTGCGAGCCCAGCTATTTGTATCATATATCTTTACCCAATGACTCGTTATATGGTACCTGTCTCTAATATTCGACTCTAATAAACGTCCGCAAGCCGCGACCGTGAATCGGAGGCGCCGTCGTTGCAAAACATCTTCTACGTAACGCGGTATTGCGTCGTCTGCGATATTGCTTCGCGTCGACGGAAGAAGTGCATCCGCGAAATATCAGCGTCGCGGCGGAAAGCGCCTACGTCTTCGCGCCGGGCGAGCAAGCCTCGCGTAAAATCAGCGCGAATTCCCGCCACGTATCCGCACAAGAATCACCAAGCGCACGATATTTTCCTCGCGTTTTCATCTTCCTTTCTTCTTTTTTTCCTCTCCCCCTCGTCCTGAACCGAAAAATACGCTTTCTCGTGGATTCGTCACACGTCGTCGAACGGCTGCGAGCCTTTCGTGGATGCATTTGCACGTCGCACGTCAAGAGGGACAGAAAGGATGGAAGTAGGATAGAATGGAGACGGAGACGACCGCCTAGACTGTCTGTCATTGAGCAGACATCGCGACGTCGATGACGAGCGACGTTGAACTGGAGCTGCTCGTAATATTCTTAAATTGTGCCCAGTGTCACGTAATGCAGCGTCCGTACTTAAAGCACGCTCGATAAAATCTGCAAAGAGCACATCCGAGGTATAAAACGCGCCCGAATCGTTCGAGATTTCGCTTCGTCCATTTTAGATGCGAGTTGCACGTCTACCCGAACGTTTCAACGCTTCGTGAATTTTATTTATCTATCAAATATAAAAGGCGATCGTTTCTATCAATAAAATATTATTTCTTGTTCTTGCAGTTAAAAATATCCGCGTATTCCATGAACGCGCGTCTTACATCTCGCGCAAATGTCGAGCTATAAATCTGCGGCGTAGAAAAGATTAACATGAATTTTGCGCGAATGGAAGAGTTGCTTTTATATTGTGAAATATACTTTTTATGAAAATTTGAAAATGACATGAAAAGAGAGAAATAAGACGGCGCCGCGGCGGTGAGAGGAAGGAGATGCCCGAGCGGTAGCAGAATGCGGACGTCGAAGTTAGCGGCGCATTTGAATACACGAAGAAGAGGGAGAAGGGAGGATAGTCAGAAAGGACATAAGCAGTCATAGCGATGAATAATACATTTCTCCGGTGGCCGGGCGATACATTATGCCAAATTCTCGCTTTCCTTCGCCGCCCGTAATGTTGCTTTAAAGACCGGCGGAAATCATGCCGAGTTTTAAATGGCGCGCGGATTAAGTGAAAGAGGAGCGATGCGGTGACGAATAAATTAAACATCCACGGCAACATCCAGCAACATCGGAAAAGCGGTATAGTAAGTGGAAAAATTCCAGAATCCAGTTATGAGTTTCGATAGGATTTGACGCGAGAAGGTATCGTCCGCCGACAAATGATACTTTTATACATTTTGTCCAAGTCATCTTTTGAGTCATTCGGAATACATTAGGCAATTGGAAGTCAAATTGCGAGAAATACCATTTCTTTCGAAATTGTATTAAATTATTGTTACGCTATCGTAAACGAGTGAAAAGTGGGAGGATTTTAGAAAAACATAAAATTAGGTATGTACATATGAGAACGATGTTTCTCTGCTCTGAAATCCGCGAAAACCATCTAATCTAAAAGCGCGATATCGACTTATGCAGTTACAACGAATAAACTAATAATTGTTTATTTTCACATTTAGCGATTTTATAATCTTATTACGTAAAAATCGATTCTCTGGAGCAGAATGAAAATGTTTTAGTGCGATAACTACAATGTGAACACGCATACATTTCCATTTTCTCTGTATTTAATATTAGAACGAATTTCATTTACAATTTATGGGTATGCGAAATCGTTTTGAAACTTTAATGCGTTCTCTTTGATGTGCATTTCACCAAGTTTTTCACGTCTCTGGAAAACTTTCGCATCTCTGAATTTCATTGGCTAAATCAAAGAATTTTAATAAGTTACGGGAATTTTATGATTTTTGTTCTATTTTAAATTCATTTAACTATTATAAAGAAAATTAATTTTCGGTTTTATTTATTGTTTTAGAACCTCAATATACTATAGAAGGATTAAATTTGTCGCAAAATGTTTGATTAAAATCACATTCAATTTACGCTTTTCATTCAGAAACGCTCTGTATCTCTGAAAATAATTTGATAAAATATGTAAATAATGGCGAATGTATAATATATTTAAAATTTCGTATTTCTGATCGTTTTTGTGAGACTGCGAGTAGAGCGATGACGCAAAGTTATATGCCGCATTTGTACATAGCACGCGATAATTCCGTTTGTCTAAGCTGCTTTGAGGCACTTGGGCATTAGGCGCGCGACTGGCAATAATTCTCGCGCTTTTTCGCGCGTGCATCTTCCCGTGCATTTCCACGTCGCTGAATGCTTTTATCATCCCCCGTGTCATCTGCCGTGTCGGTCGGGCGACAGGTAAAGGCGCGAAAAACTTGTGGAAGTAAGAGGAAAAGCGAGGCGGGCTCGTAAACCGGAAACGAACGCTTCCTCACGGAGACGATTACGAAACGCGTACGGCGTAGGAGCGTAGCATGTACCCGCTCGCGTTTAAAGCTTTTCACCAACAGCTTTATATTTTCCCTCATTTCGCTCCAATATTTTCCCTTCGTTCCTGCCTGTTTGTGCTCGTCTCTCATTTCTTCTGTTCGTTTCTGCTCGTCGATTTTTATTTGACTTCCCCATTTGACATTAACGCGTCGCGACGCTCCTTTGCGAAAGTAAGCGTGGCCGTACACGGCGGAATCAGGTTTTCAATATGCGTAATTTGCGATGCAATCTGATGCATCAAAAAGCCTGCCTTCGAGGAAAATATAGAATTGGCGGAAAATGGAAGAAAACATATAGCGCTCTTTTTCTTCTCGCAAATGGAAATCTACTTCTCACAAATTGTGCTCTTTTTCGTACATTGTTCTCTCGGATTAATCGGAATCTCGGCGGTTTTCTTTTTTACGAAATACTTTAAGGACTGCATTCCCCCGAAGGGAAAAAATCGCGCGGTAAAGCGGCGAATGATAGGGGCGGGTGGGATGCACACGCCTATAAAAGTAGTTCGAAAATTTAATAAGCCGCGTCTCGGAGGCATTCCAAAGTGCGTCGGAATTCTGTCGGGTTAATGCCCTGTGAGCGGAACATTCTGAGAAAAAGTAACTTCAATATCGAAGCCTGACGTTCCTCGTTGCGGCGTCGCTGCTTACTTAACCCAACTCGCGGGTGCTCGCGGAGGCACGAAGAATGTCCAAAAATAATCCTCCGCCGATGTAAACTCAGCTTGTGGTAAACTCGGCTAAGCTACTTTCCTCTTGCATCCAACGACGCCGTAGACTATACACTTCCCACTTTGCTCTTCAACTTTTTTCATCGCACACTTTTTCTTTAGATCCGATTCAATTTCTATTTCGAAATACCTTGCGATATTCTTCCACCACATACGTTTCCCTTGTAGATTTTATTTTTATTTACGGAATGTTGAACTTCGAAATACCTTGATCCGACTAATAGAGATAATACTCGCGATCGACATTTATTAGTTTTACAAATGACAAGTGAGATGATGAGAAACATATGACGTAAAACGTTGCGTAGATTTTGGAGCAGTTTGGCCGACAGAAGTGATTAAGTCGCAATAATATTTCAGGGTTTATCCGGGGTCACTTGGCTTGACGCCGTTTGGCACCGGGACAGTTAATATTACAAGAATTCTCTGCATTATGCAGCTGGCGCACGGCACTAGCTTGTTTTTGGCCGGAAAACGACGGCGTAGCTGTTTCGCCCGGTGACATATAACCGCGAACCTTCCGTCGCGCATTCCGTCGTTGCACGTTTCGCAGGGACGGTAATTGCGGCGCGTGTCGCGCATCGGCGATTTCACCGCGTTACAAATCGCGGAATTAGCGTTTCCTCCCCGGCGGGGAGGGGCCGTTTCCGATTTTCGCGCCGGCAGTCGGCGGCGATCGTCGGTTCCGTCGTCGCTGACGATGACAATGATGGGCTCTGCAGCTTCAGCACAGAGACCGGAAACGTGCGCCGCGGCACACCGCAACGATCCGCCGGCGACGGTCTCTATCGCGGCATTATGACGCTACCGAGTAAGTTCGGCACGGTGCATTTAGCATGTCGCGTAATTTCAATACGCGATATGGCATGAAGAGAAGGAAAGAATTTCGCAGAAAATATCGTATGCCTACCTCTCACGTACTCCGATTAACGAGACTTATAGTCGACAGGTTCAATTCTTGAGTTCAATTCCGACTTTTATCCCAAATATGCCTCGATTTTATCCAAGATTTATCAGAAAAGCAATGGGAAGGCACTCTTATTGCTTCTCAGGATATCACTAAAGAAAGAAATTTAAAAAAACAAAGGCTCCTCACCCAAAAACAGCTCTCTCTAAAATGTCAATCACCAATGTTATGACGACAAGGTATACTGAAAAGAAACAATAGAAATGCTACTAATTAGAAAGTTGCATTAGACCCGATACGCTTAAAGATGTAATTCGCAAAAGGCTCCGACGTAAATAAGCCGACGTAAATAACAGCGTCCCGATGTACTGCAAGCTTAAATTATGTAACGCTTCAATTGGGTCCAGTAATTTTATGTACCTAATGAAATTCCGTCTGAATGATAATGCCCGTTTAATAATGGTATTAGGGAGGAAAAATTCCGCGAAGCGTCACGACGACCGTAATAAAACGTAGCGGGGAAACGCATAATACCGTCGCTATTAGCGTCATTCCTATTTCCTGAGAGTCCGCTGGTCGTAAAATACAAGCATCCCGCGAATTGAATTTACATAACGCATATATACATGTACACACACATGGGCACGCGTACGTCCGTTTCAATCGTAAAAATGCAAGGAGCGCCGAAAAGTGGATGTTAATTAATGTTGGGCGTCCGGAAATAAAAGGATGAAGAAACACCGGTGGTGGCGGTGGCAGTGAGCGCCCGTCCTTCCACCTCTTCCTTTTGTTCCCCTTCTCGGTTTCACATTTATATTAAAAGTTTTGCACGTTAAATCAACGCCGCGTCGCGTCGCGGGTTTATTCCCGTGATAAAACGTGTAATATAGAGACAGCTTGGTCTATCCGCGATGCACTACATTTACGCATAATACGAGAGCGCAGGAGACAAATGGGCGGCGGCGAAGCATAATGGTACAAAGGAAGGACGTAATAAACCACCCTGCACAGGGGATATGGGGGGAGGCAACGCGTCGTTTATAAACGACATCGTAGGTTCAACGGATAAACTTGTGGGATCCGCTAATTATTTATCGTATCGTTCGATGACACGATTGTCGTCGGTTTATTTGGAGCAAACGGCTCATTAAGTTTCACCGCTTAGCAAGTCCAATTTTAGCAAATCGACGACGACGGCGTTGTATTGAATTTATCTATTTATCGCGTTTTATCCGTTGAAATATTAAAGTCTACTCATCTTGTTAATATTGAAAATTGCTCACTGTGTTTTATGAGAAGAACGTCTAAAATGTCTGCTTTTACTAACAAAACACGGTATTTCGCTGTATTTCAATACGTTGCTCGAGGGCAGCGCGATGCATTAGTAGGCTAAATGCATTAATAAACTATGCAATCTCTCTCTCTCTCTCTCTCTCTCTCTCCCCCCCTCTCATTCGCTAGATCAACGCGAAACTTGCAATTCTCGCGTGCTTTGTTCATTTATTTGCTTATTTATTTAAAACACATATGAGCAGCAGCGCCGTGTCGCGAATTACGAGCGGCGCGGTTTTGCCCGCGAGCCTCGGAGAGCACAGGTGCAACCGCGGATATGCAGCTCGCGCCGTAATCTAAAATTCATTTTCCGAATGAATCCGGAATGAAGCCGATGCATCGAGCATTTCCGCCGAGCGGAAGTCTGTTACTCGCGCCGTGAAATTTCGGTGGCTATTCGTAACGTTACGTTCACGTACCTGTGCATGCGTGTGTGTGTGTGTGTGTGTGCGTGCACTTGTGTACCCAGTGCCGCTCACCTTGCAGGATTTACGCGCTGCTTCAAATCTCGCGGATTACAGCAGGTGCGCTTTTACACAATCCGGTACAGATGTACCGACCGCATTAGTGCTATTTTCAATCTTTTATTTATATTTTATACATATAATTATGCAAAATATGTTTTTCTGCGTAATTATATTATGCATAATATATAAGGCACGCGTGCAATATTTAATTTAATCATTCTATGTATAATTAATGACAACGTCGAGAGAGGAAAATAAATGCAATTTCAAGTCTCATAAATTACGCGACTTCACCCAACTCCCCCAAGATATTATTTTTAACATTATATACATATATTACGTGTATGTAGAATGTTTCTGATATTTTCTATAATTTTTTCATTTCTTCTTTATTTCACTGTGAGTGAATGCAACTTCCTTATATAAAAGAAAAGAATTTATTTAATTACGATATTGTCTTTTGTTTCATTTACTTCTGCATAATCGACGATAACGTCGAAACATAATTCAAGTATTTCAAAATGTTCCATTAGCGCGACTGACCCTTTCACGTGATTTAATTGAAAAGGGAGAAGACGGAAAGTCGGTGCAAGAAAGGTGACACGCATTCACAGCGCGCATCCCCTTTAATTTAAAGAGTGCAGGTGGACATAAGAGTGGCAACAGAGTCGACGTGAACAAAAGCGTATAACAAAACACCGCAAAAACAGATGAAATCAATTACTTTTATGGAAGCACGTTGAAGTATGCTTTTACGCTACCTCTTCGCGCGCGCCTTCTCTTTAATTTGAAAAGCGGAAAAAGCAACGCAACGACGGTGCGACATAAAGAAGCCCGATCGCACAGAAACAACGTCAGTCCATTATTTCCCTGTGCTTTATCTTCGGGCTTTACCTTATGCACCTTGTGAGCAGTTCCTTCCAATTCGAAACCTTTCAATTCGATGCAACGTGACCACGTAAACGAGATAATGAATGTTTCCTCGACGAGACGCCGGATCATGGACACTGTTACGCGATCTTATAAAACGTTGAAAGTCACACGACGGGTCTTAATGGGAGAGAGTAAATCGAGTCGCGAACTCGGCTTGTCGGGCGAGTTACGAACTTCGTGTCACTGCTGCGAACAAGTTGCAGAAATTAAATAGAATGGAAATTAGAGCCTGTCGCGCGCTGTGGCGATTCATATCACACGGAGGATAACTTTAGTTCGCGTTTCAGTCGCGTTACAGCAAGGCTGTCCGATTACAAATCTCGCTCGAAAAACAATCTTCAAATGTCACCTTTTTTTTCTTGAATTAACTCAACAAAATTATCGAATAATATCGTTAGCTCTTTTCGTAGCATTTTGCCTGGCGAATACAATAAAAGATTTGAGATATATAGTCGCCGATTAATATTTAATATTGCTTAAAAATACTCGCATATTACTCCGGGGTAGGAAAGTATTTCTAGGCGTCAGAATATATTGGCGCCGGTGTAACGACGTATCTTTAACGGTCGCTTTCCAACGCTCATGATGCACGGAAGGAAAAGGAGAGAACGTGGAAAATATGTGTATCGGAGGACAGCCTGCGCGCGTCGTAGAGATGCGGAACACGCGAGAGAAACGACACCGCGTGCTGCGCGATGGGCGCGATAAAAATCCGAGAAACGAGAAACCCACCGCGAGATAAAATGGAGAACGTCTGCCAGACGCAACGTTCGATAAGCCCATCCCTGGTGGACGTTCGCCACATTTCGCCGCAGGTCGGACGGACTCCGTGGATGTCGATAGGGACGAGCGGAGGGAAAAAAAGGGCCGGCGTTGGAAACTGATCTGGAACGTTTTCCCCGACCTCGACTGTACACACACGTCTACCCTCGGAGGAGCGGACGTTGAAAGCTTGCTGCAAAGGAATACACACGATACAGAAACCACAGTCCATCGTACATTGTCTCGCTTCTTTCCCGTCTACTCTTTTCTCCGTTCGTTCTCCATTTCGTTCTCCAAGAGTGGAATTAAATTTAAACACATTAAATCCTCTCGGTATAATACAAATTATTACGAATAATTGCAATCAGTAATTTAATATAAATAATTGATATAAATTAAAACTCGTGGATAATCGTAATCGACGGCTATTATAAATTGGTTACTATACTACATATAGACATATACATATATGTATATATATATAAATTGAGATATGAATTATTTATTCTTAATTCTATATATTTAATTTATTACGTTATAACTTTATTTACGAGTCTAATTTCAGATTGATATCGTTAATTGTGTTTAATTTGTTATGTCATTTAATTTCTTTTTACAGGATCTATATAATTTGATTATTTCGTTACCAGACGATATCCCTCCATTAATTTATATCGAACTGACACGTTTCGATTGCCTTCATTAGTCTGAACGGTATTCGCGGATCTTTCCCCGATATTAAACGACCGAACTTTGTGCCGTCGGTGACAAGGGTGGAAAAAAATTTTCCACAAAAATCTCTGGCAGAGCAGGTTCGACCCAATCGTGATGAAAAAAACGAGGATGACGGCGAATAATTCATCGGCTGCTTGTTTGCAGCTCGTGTAAACATCCAGCTTACATTCGAACGACAGCTACGTGCTATATGCGGAAAAGGCACATCGTGCTATTGTGCTACGCTATTTTCATAGACGTGTATATCTCCACGATGTCAGCGTTGGTTTCAAACAAATGCGAGTTATGAAAGAAGGAAAAAACGAGACTTTTCTGTCGTTTGCGTTATTGATAAACGTAAGATTACATGATGCGTGAGAGGTATATTATCCGAGATTTGAGAAGGGAAATGTCACGCTCGTGGCTTCAGCGTGACAATCTACGATATTTGTTGAAGTGAAACTAATAATACTTTGAAAAGACACCGTGACACATTCTACGCTGTGCGTATGGAAAATTGCAAAGTAACTTGACGCGTTAGCGAACTTACTTCCGGTAAGTTGTTTGGGAAGTCATTCGACGTCTCTTGTGATACCCGTCGCATTTGCCTACTTATCAGGAAAATCAGCCTCTCCCCCAACTCGCTAACGAAATACTCCAGGATACTCTCGGTAGCCTATATACACACAATATCGCTTCCCGAGAAGTTTAAGTTTAATTACCGGGAATACGCGCCAAGTTCGCTTCTCGTCTCACGAGGGCGGCTCTTGTAAGTGACCGCGCGACGCATTGAGGGCGCGACGGCATCAGGGAGTTTCGAAATTTCATGGGGTACATTAGACCGGTTTTCGAGAACTCGGTAGCTCCTGAGCAAGTCTACCTTTAATTCTAACGAAAGTTTGCGCACATTACGAGAGCCCGACAAATAAACTCAACTATTGGAAAAGGAGCGCAACAAAACGAGTATTTTATTTATCTAGACTGACTCTGAGAACTCTTTGTTTTATTTATTTAACACTTTGAGATTTAAGATTTTCATTAGTGATAAGATTGTTTTCGATACTAGACCGTACATGAACTAAAGTAAAATGGATTTCAACTTTAGATATTTTTATATGACATGAAAGAAAGGCATCTTGGATTGCAGACAGATTATCGACGATAATACTTGATGAAATTTTCTTCGCTCCTTAATTCGTTCCAAATAGCATAAAGAAGCGCGTAAAGAGACGATCCAGCAGAGCGTTTTCTACTCATTTGCCCAATCCGACTGTGGCGACTAGATTCAATGAGGTATAGAATCGATGAACTTAGTCGACCAGAATTTCTCGTCGGAATTCCGGACCGTGAGAATCTTGACGGGATCGGAATAATAAGAGCTCCTCGGTATTAAATTAATTTAAGTTGGGACAAAATTATGGATATAGCGACGAAAGAAATTTAAATAGACGTAACTTTGTTCACGGGATTGTTCGTAAACAATTTATCCTGCGGTAGATTTCCGTCACTGAAATATTCACGCGTCACTTGAATAATTTTCCTCTAACACGCGAAAATTCGCATTAAAATGTTTTTCGAACGATACATCCCCGAGTAATTTTCTCGGTAGATGTTCACAGCCTGTGTTAACAGCCTGTATTATTCTGAGGAATTAATAATCTGTACGAGTGTTGAGCACCAGTTGAGTATTGAAGAAGACGACGCGGTTGATCGCCTCCATTAATGGCGAACGGAAAGTTTCGTATACTGTAAACGCGGATCGATACTAACGAGAAGCAATCTCCATCGAAATAATTTAAGGGGACAGAGAGAGAGAGAGAGAGAGAGAGAGAGAGAGAGAGTCAGTGGGGCGCGAGAAGAGAAAAAATACAAAAAGCCAGCACGAAAGAGTGTCGACCCTTGGCAGAAATCCGAGCGGGCGACCCTTCGAAAAAGAAGCGAGTGGATGGAAGTCGCAAGATCGCGCCCGGGGTATATAACGAGTTCGAACGGGATCGGGTGGCGTCGCGCGGACCGGATAGACAAAGGCAGACGGAGAAAAATAAAGGGACAGTACGAACGAGACGGCGCGATCATCCATCCGGAATTAAATTGCCCGCGGGCGAGATGCTCGCGAGGCCGTGAAATTACCATTTTGAAGCTGCAACGCGCTTTGAAAGCCATCATCGGCGGCTTCTTTTTGCTCGCGCGAACCTGTCGCACCGCGGTCTTCTTATTAGTGACATTTACGCTCGTCCCTCCAAGGACCAGATAACGGACGGGGGATACCGCGATATCGCCGGGGTCGGGATATTGAACGCGCGATATCCCGATAACGTGAGTTTAGAGGTTCGGATTCGACGGATCGAAAAATTCGAAGGATCGCCTGGCGATCCAGCGTGGTCTCCCGTTTCGATTACGAAACAAGCTAGCTCTCGCCTTTCGCGAACATTTGCTGATTAATATCGAGACACGTCGATGAATAACGCACGATCCAGAATCGAACAAAGAGGCGCGCACGCCGGCAAATTCTATCGCGCGTGAGAATCTCGACCCGCTTAATTGCTAATTAGCGCAAAATTTTCCCGGACTGGTATGCCGGACGGCGGAATGGAGGAAGTAATTTTTGTTTGAATTCTCCTGGTCCTGCTGGAAATTCGGCCGGGCTCCCCGTAATCTCGCCGAAGAACTGGCATTAATTAAGCACTTGCCTGAAAGAAAAAAAGTTTCTTGTAGAGCGAATTACCGCGAGACGGGGTTTAAGTTCTAAAAGGAATCACGATGACCCACGAAAAAATGGTTACCGGGAGCAAGAGGAGAGAAAAAAAAATACGACGACACCGTCGCATTATGTAGTATATCCGCTTTTACTTTGCAATAATGCATATAGACATTTTCGAGAAACTCTTCAATAAGTCTATAAATTTGTTCTCCTTACTTGTGTGTATGTGTGTATGCGACTAGCGGTTGGAAAACTTCGATTTGATTGGATAACTTGGACGACAATTTGCAGAGTGCTGTAATCTTTTATGACAGGTATAAGCCGCATGGCGCTATAGTAAAGACACATATCTTACGTGTCTCATGCGGTTTATCTGTAGCGTTCTACAAAATGGAGTTAGATTAGCGAAGCTAACTTTGCGGTAAGTGAAGATTGCAATATCCAAGAAAGTACTTCATTCGATCTTCCGGATTCCCATTAACTGGTCGATTAATCTTCCCGGCACTGCAATGTCTCCAAATGCAGAGAACTCCGTTTCTTAATATTATTTCATTAATTTTTGCGAAAGTAATATTATTTAACATTCTGTTTTGATTTTTAAATTTTTAATACGAAAAGATAGGGTGCTCTTAGGGATGAAACCCGCGTCCTCTCTAAGTATTCTTTAATCCGCCGTCGCAAAAAGCGCTGTCCCAAAGATCTGACAAAAAGCACAAAGTAAAATCTGGGAAGGGAGGGAACGGGGAACGCGGCGCTGAATCGAGTAAGTGAAAGTGTTAATAGAAAATGATCACGACGAAAAGTCTGTGATTCGTTTGAAGTATCAGAATAAGTTGGAAATACATTAATGTAACCGAGTAAAACAATGCGTGCCTCTTACACGTGTATGTACGTACACGTGACTGCATTAGTCACGTTTAATTCGCCCCAAGCTCAAGATTACCGGGAGCGCAGCAATGAAACCGGGGTCGAGAGAGGGCTGAACCAATTTACGGTGCACGTAATTAGGAGAGGAAGAATGGACAAAAAAATAGCCGTCGGTGGAAAAACAGCGAGGATTGCTGTCATTTCATCACCACATTCCTCTCGCCGGTTCGCAAAAAGAATTATTATGCGCCGCAAAAAATGTACATTTTTTTTCAACACGTTCTTCTCGCGACGTTTACAGAACTTTAGTTGGTAATTAGTTAATTAGGGCCTTGAGCGGTAGCTACAATTTATTGGTTATATATTATTGGTTGTATATTATTAATTACTGTTACATTACATTATTTAATTAAATAATGATTATATTACTTCATTAAATACAACATTAGTAATTTTTTTTTGCAAATCTCTTGAATGAATTTCAGAAATTATTTATAGTAATTTACATCGGAAATTATTGATTGTATATTTAAATGAATAATTTATTTGTGCAACTTAATGAGGGGTCATTTGAAAAAATATAAAAAAAAAGAGAATAAAATATTCGACAAAAGTGCCATTGGCATCAGAATGCACAATAATACCAGAACATAATACTTCTTTTTGTTGAATTTGCTCAGTTTCATAAACACAATCGACATTGTAAACTTTACACGAGATGAGGCGTGATAAAGTCGTTTTTAAATCATTTATTGCTCTTTTGATAGAAGAAGCTATCACACAAAGTGTTTGCGAATGCTTGCGAAGTGATCGCGATCCTTTAAGCGCGTAATCTCTTCGCGCTTTGCACGAGCATCGAATATCGTAACGCCGAGTTATTCGCGTATTGACACGCTTCGCTCTCTCAATCCACTCGCCACGAGAATGGCTCTCGAGCGCGGCCGCAAAGTGGGATGAGAGGGAGGCAGAAAAGCTACGCGAGGGTGACACGGGACGAGAGATCGCCCGCGGTGGCTTAAGAGGATGAAATGGGATGTTGGACGGAGAAGGTAGGAGAGAGAAGTTTACGTGCCATCGTCGGCATGACGGAATAAATCGTCGATCCGACAGGTGTAAATTGTACGATCAGTGCAAACTCCAGTTCTCCGTTAGCCGCAACTTTTCGCAACACAAACATGAGCGCACGCGGATCTGTACGTTCGCGGTGACACGTCATCATCCCCATCCGCGGCTTTCGACGGCAAAGCTACGAGAGTTCTACTTTTCGTGGGAAAATTTCGGCGTTCGCCAAAGTACGTGGCTCCGGGCTCTCGCGTCGCTCTTTTACGGGGAACAATGGGTTGTCGCGGGAATGGAATCGAGTCAATGTGTGTTTGCAAACCGCAACTCCTGCTACACGAAGTTGAGATGAAACTTCAACGGGACGAGCAGCTATATTGAAGCGTGAGTGATCGTTTGAATGATGAATAGTAGTTCGGATAATTTCTTTGAAATTTTTAATAAGGAGAAAATAAGATTGAAGACGTAGAAAATGGATAGAATTTTACAACACGATTATCGGATATCGTCATATGACAAAAAAATGTTCATTTTCCTAAACAGCTGAATTCGACATAAACGCATCTTCTTTAATCTTATATATTTATCTCTCTTCGTATTGATCAACCCCAATTTTAGCAGCAACATAACAAACATCTCCGTGGAGTTAACATTCTTTTTTTAAAACTTCGATGTAACTCGAAATAGAGTAGCTCTTCCTAAAAGAATTCTACAGTGTCTGATATCTTTTGAAAAGAATTTTAGCAATTTTTTTTGTTTCTCCGATAAAAGTTTTCTAAGTATTCGTGGATAAGAATCTCTCGGCATGTTTTCAATAGTTCTTCAATAGGGTTTCAAGTATTCTATCAGAAAGAATTTAAATCGTCTCTGATTTCCATTCTTAAAAAAGGCTGTTAAATCGATACTCGAAAGTCTCCAAGTATTATTGTCTCTTTTTCGCGATGCTGACTAGTTTTCTTGCTTGACTCGCTTCGTATATTGCGAGAGTAACCAATAAAACATGAAAATTATTTGCTATTTTTTGCTTTTAATAATTTGCTTAAAAATAATAAATTGCTTTTAATAAATTGCTTAAAAATAATTTTTTTCTTCACTTTTTAAAAAGTTACTTAATATTGGGCTATCGATTTTCTCGTAACTTTTTAAAAACTAAAGCAAAAAATTTGCAAATAATTTTGTTATTCGTTATGTTGTATCTAATTTGACTGAAATAGCTTAATATATAGATAAGGATATCAAAATAAGGGATAATCAGAATGTAACCTGTAAGACGCGAGAATTATTTGCCAATTTTTTGCTTTTAAAAATAATTTTTTTGCTTTACTTTTTAAAAAGTTACGAGGTATATAAAAATAGCGTATGCTACTAGTAAAATAAAACAGATATCTTATACCTTAATCTCTCTTTTTTTTTATATTTTGTCACCCAAAATTCTTTCCCATTTTAAAAAGAAATGAATTTTTGGGGAAAATGCCAAAACTTTATTAATTATTGAAAAAACTTGAAAAAATGAAATATTAATTTCACAGAAGTAAAATTAATTTTCATATTTACCGTCACAAAATTTGTTTACAAATACATAATATGAAGAAAATTTATAAATATGAACATTATTTAAATATTATTTATACGTATGCACAAACTTTATAAGTAATATAAATCTCTTTTTAATTAATAGGATCGATCGGAGATGAGGAAGGCGACTCTGTTAGCCGTCGTAACGATTTTGCTGTCGGTGACGGCACGCGACGTCGTGGCAGAACTTTACACCGCTCTGGCGGATATGGAGGAGCTGCTCGAAACGGAAGCTGTGCTGATCGACACATTGAACGGATACATTACGGCGCAAGAGCAACGATTGGCGACTCTAAGAAGGTAAGAAGGTTGTATGAATCGGTCCCGTGACGCGAAACCAAATAGGAAAACATACGATCGATTATCCTTACTTTTAGACGTAGATGAGACTTTTTTACGAGCACGGTTCTTTCATTTCCCATAAATTAAAACGTTGCATTAATTAAGACACCGTTCCAACATAGGGCAGCGCGGCGAAACATCCTGCAGTTAAATCGACGCTCCGTCGATCTCGGAATCTCCTTACCTTCGCCACAAAATGCGTGCCCGTATTTTCAATCCCCGAGAGGTTTTCAATACATTTCCGTGTCTTGCGTAACCCGCGCCAGAAGTCGTTTCCCGTTTTTTACTGCGAATACGGGAGATTGCAGCCCTTTGTGCAGCTGCTATTGGTACGGATACCCTGCCGTGCAGCAGGCTGTGCCGTCGATTTTTTTTTTTTATTTATTCTCCCTTTTTAACATTTCACCGAGCGTGTATATTCGCTCGGTGTATCGATATTTGATCAGCCACATGTAACGAATCATTCTGCAGAAATAATTTTTGCTATCAAGTCCTCTTTTTTTTTCACCCATGCATAACAGCAAATAATCGAATTTGGAGCTCTTTCGGTTAGCCTGAATACCGTTTGACTTTATTGTAACATATCATGCGAAAATTGTTATCGATCGGCGCGACAGCGGCGTTAAGTTAATTAAACGCTGGTCGAATAAAAAAATAATATGCGATATCAAGGTTGTAGGACGACGACGTCGAACATGAAAAGTAGATCGCCGAGGCACTTACCGGCGCGACAGTTTCCTCCGTCCCACTTCCCTCAAAAGCAGCCGTTAAAACGAAAGGTGATTAAGGAAGGAGGGCTATTTCATGGAAGACTCTTTCGCGAATAGCTCTCGCCCCGATTGTCCTTTTCTTTTTCTTTATCTTCCCGCGGGTGCGATTTGGCATGCTGCCTGATTCGATACCGATGCCTTCGACCACCTTTCGCGAATAAGAAAAGAAATGGGGCGAAAAGAAATAAGAAAAGAGTGAATACATTAAGATCGAATCCGGATCCGACTAAAATCGGTAATACTCGTGCTATGGAGATAATCGTAAAGTTGAATCCCAAAGTGATCAAGTCCATTTACGGAATGTAATTTTGTGGAGAAGCGAGGTAGCTTGAAATCTCAAAATTGTCTCTTTACCAGTGGTTATAATCGGTAAAACAAGCTTTAGAGTTTACAGAGCGAACAATAAGTCATTAGAATTGTCTGTAAAATTAAAAAAATAACGCCATTGTTTAACTATGTTAAAAGTCGCTATTATTTCGCACAAACTTTCAGTTCCCTTAAAAAGAGAACCGAACAACAGAGCACTAAGATTATTTTATATAAAATAAAATAATTCGATCTGATTGAATTTATCGGTATTTAATTTTTCCATTTCATCGTCTGCGATTTAAGCTTTCACAGATTTAATTTAAAAAAAAAAATAACTTTCCGGACATATGTTCTTTTGTTTCCCGGCTGCGGAACAGTGCACCCGTCCCGCAAACCGCGATGCCATTAATCCAGAGGATAGTTTAGGCATCTGTTCGGCGCAACGGGAGCAACGAAACGAGTAGTGTGCGCGGAACAAAAGTTTTCAGCAACATTTATGTGGAACGATCCCTCCGCGGGATTTAACACACGAGTCGACGACCGTGCGCGCGCGACTCGCTCTCGAGAAAATCCTGTCACGGACACGCGACACGATGAGGAGGAGCGTGCGCCCGTCGTGTCGCGAACGGGGTTTTACCCGTCCCCCCGTGTTCCCAATTTCTATGGCCATTCAAAAACCCGCCGATCGCAATCGGATCACGCGGCGGTCACGCACCAATATCCTGCGTAGACTGCGTGTTCGAGGCTGCGGCTCGCGCTTCCGCACGAATTTCGTTAATTCCGGATCGATCGATCGACAACCCGCGAACGGGAATCCCTTTTTAACGCGTTTACAAATTGTCTGACGCTGTTAGCTGTCGGTGCGCTGGGTAATATGTACATACATGTAACACCAAGAGAAATCCCGACGACTGGTCGAGATCATTTGCGAAAGTAATTCTTCGCAGACGACAGACAAAGATGTCGATCCTCGATCAATGTGCGATCCGTCACTCGTCATTAGGGTTACCATCGAGCCTCTTTTTATCGGACACTGTTCTCTTTTTTTTTTAAGCGGTCCTGGGACGTCAGGGAAATTTTTTAAAATCTCCGGGGTAATTATGAGCGTCCGGAGAAATATAAAAGTAAAATACAGCAAAAAAAAAATAATTTTGATATACGTATAATAGAATTCTTTAACTCTTAGAGGATTTTACTCCTATTTTAATCTCAAGAGGATTCCTCTGAAATTAAGAGAAAAATACTATAAACAAGAGTATTTAAAATAGAAAAAAATATTTTTCACTTTATTGAAAGAGGAATATGTTTGCTGTAAAACAGTGAGCTTAGAATATAGGAAAAATTACTTTGAAAGTAAAAATACTTTTTTTTGGGTGTATTTTCAAGATATTATGCTGTTTAAATTCAATAGAGCAAACATCAGTGATAATCAGATAAAAAGAGATGGACACGGTTGTGGACACCTATCTCTTTTTACTTATGCTTGTGTAATAAGACAGTGTGTGTATT
>VBVR01001042.1:0-35658 GCA_011638315.1 Tetramorium parvispinum | reverse complement strand
AATTAATACAGCATTTTTAAATTGAAATAAAAACAATGTTGAAAATAAGATTGAACAATAAAAATTCTCGTAGAATTGGAATTTTATTAACTTGTAGAACATTATTAAAATATTTATATAAAATTGGTATTATTAAAGTAAAGGTAATTATGCATTTTAGAGGAGCAACCTCCGATGACCTTGGCCTTGACATATATTGTCAAGATCACTCTCCTAAGTAACCTTCAGAAAATTTTAGCCGCTTATTTTTTATTAAAAAGGTAATAACAAAAAAAAGTTGAAAAAATAATTATTATTTTGAATATGTTGAAGGTTGAAATAAATGACTAAATGTATGTGGAAATAGTGTATGTATGAACGAACAAAAGTCATTTAAAACAATGCTTCGTTAGTATATTGAACGCAGCGTGAAATTATTTCGGAAGCTGAGTAATTGAAAAAGTAAATCTCGCATAAAGCTGTATTTACATAGAAATATAAACATAGGAGTAGAAATAATAATACTTATGATTCTTCGTGTTTATATTTTACTAAGTCTTTTTCGGTTCTTTGTCGGTCAATGATTATCGAAACTATACAGTAATTCCAATTTTTATTCGCTATGTTATTTCACGAGTTTCTTTACGCATAATTATGAAGAATTAATTACATTTCTGGCAGAGAAAAAAGTTGTTCGTAATCAAATAATGTGTCAAACAATGTAAATATATGTAAATAAATATGTGTGACCGTATATGTTCTTTGAAATAATACTGCAATATTATATCCTCTCACTGAAAACAATACGTCTGTGATTAAAAACTATAAGAGTATGTTAATTTTCAAATTTTTTTGTTAATAATTAACAATTCATAGGTTTGAATGACTTTTCTTCGTTTATACAGGGTACTCCCGCAACACACACATCGGGTTGCCTATCTGCCTTTTGGCAGGGGCAATTTGCTTTACTGACCGTGGAACATAAGATCGGATCACAAATCGGGCGGAGAATGAAGCAAAAGAAATTGAATTTTACTGTTCTGATATAGTGTAAAATTCAATTATGTGATATAAAATTAATACTTAATAATACAGATAATAATAATACTTGACCTATATAACTTAATATAAATAAAATTTAAACAAAAAATATTTTTTATCTTGGAATATGCTTGTGCTTATGTAATAAAGATTTAATGTAACCACTTTTTTAAACATGACGCAGTCCTGAACATAAAATTTTGTATCACTTTTTTTATTATAAGAGGAATGATTTCTGAATGACAAGCTACCTATTTTGATTTTAAAAGTTTCTATATTAACTGGTAGAAATTGATAATTTACTTCATAAAAAGGCAAAAAAAGTCCTGTTTCTTTTGCGGAACATGGATCGATCTGCTAGATTTATAAAATTATCCATTTGTTTCTGTAAAGAAAAATTTTTCATAAAGGTGGTGAAAAAAACTGTATTCTGGATGTTGTTGAAAATTTATGAATATTTATCTCTACTGTCCCATTCAGAACCTCAAGGATGTGGAGCGTCGATACCAAGGTGGGATAAACATATGATTCCAGTAAACAATTTGTCAACAAATTGTAACCAAATTGATACCAAATACGCGCAAAACTTGCCGACAAATCCGGTGCCATCTGTGTCTGCAATACGCTTGTGTTTCGCTAGCAAAGCTTGTGTACTTGACTTGATACCAAATTGACGCCAAATACCGAGCAAGGTTTGCGTATGCAGTTTGACAATTTCAAATTGTTATCAAAATTGTTACCAAAAAACGAGGTCACGCAACATAGTTTAGACGCTAAATTGTCGGCAAAAATGGAGCAAGATCTTTGAAGAATCTTTTATTTTATTTACTTATTTATCTTTGAAATTACATTCAATGCGGACATGTGTTAAAAATCGTTACTGAGAACAACACTGATTGCGTTCTCAAAAATTAATTTTCAAATCAATTTCATGATTTGATTAGACTAGACAAGAATTTTAAGCTTATGTATATATATTCAAATCAAACGGATTTTACTTACGCGAAAACGTATAGCTCTTGCCACTTCTAGCGGCGTGAGCGGAACTTATACAAGATTGCGAGTTCACTTAATAGAGATCATATAGATCTCTTTCAATCTTTTTTCAAAGATAACTTATATGCAATAACTTATTGATATCATTTTTAATAGATATTAATTCTGATGTATTCAAAAAGTTCTCTTAAACAGCTCTTAAAGAGCTCTAGCTCTCAATGGTGCTCACTTGGTAATTAAACAGTATAACAGTGGTCAGTATTAAAAATTCTTTAGAAGGAACAAGAAATTGAGATTTTTTACATATTCACCTGTACATTTAAATAATAAAATATTGCATTTTTAATACTGACCTCTGTCACTCTGTTTAATTATAAATGACTATTAAAAAACGGCAAACCTTGCTCGCTTCTTGGCGACAATTTGACGTCAAACTGCGTTGCGCAGATCTTGCTTGCTTTTTGGCGACAATTTGGCGTCAAACTGCGTTGCACAGATCTTGCTCGCTTTTTGACGACAATTTGGCGTCAAGTTGTAACAATAAATCTTGCTCGGGATTTGACGACTATTTGCTAGCACGGTATACCAACAGATTTTGGTACGTTTTTGATGATAATTTGTGAACATCATTTTATGTAGCAGAATTTGTATCAAATTTGATGCCTTTTTGCTTATAATTCTTCTTAGCAAGCTTTTAGCAAAATTGCTTTAGCAAGCTTGGCTATCTGGGATGACTGATCACTGCTGGATGCTCGCGCGAGATTACCTAACAGAAAACGAAAACGTAAAAAACAGCCGTTGCACAGATTTTTCGAGAATAATCCCTTATTCTCAGTTCCCACTCGATATCACACAAAAAAAAGAATGAATTGTATACGTTATTCACGCGTAGAAGCTCAAACTTGAGCTGATGAGTACTAGATATGAGATTAGGTTAAGATTAGGTTGTAGAAATGAAACCTGACTTTAACTGACAATTCTGACTTCGAATTCGGATTCAGTGGGTCAAAATACATAAGGATATACTGGTCTGGTCCGCCGCACAAACCACTTTTTTTGTGGGGCTATGTAATTAAATCCAAAAAAAGATCTGATGACATAAGTAATTTTATATGGTTATATGTAATAATATCCGAAATTTGATTTGATCTGATTATATATGGAAACAGATCTGCTCAAATATAATAATATAAAGATAAAATCATTGCGCCAAATTTCGGATATTATTATATACAGAATGTCCAATATAAAAATTCGCATCCGAAAACTGGAGGTAGAGTGGGTCAAACTGAGAAGAAAAGTCCTATACCATTTTTTAAATTCGCAATAGTTATTGAATTATTAATGATAATGTCTAAGCGAATAAGCGCGCGGAAGATCGTGGGTAGGACGCGGTAAGCGATTGAAAGCGGCGAGAGGCGGTATCATCGAGCGACAGTAGGCGAGCGGCGAGAGGCGCGGGACGAGCAGCAAGCAGCGAGCAGCGAGCAGCGAGCGCGACTCATTAGACACGGGCGCTCACGAAAATTATTGTTTCTTTAGTAATTTTTCCCGTAGAATCGATTGCCGCTGTCAGATTTTAAAAAAAGTAATGTCTCAATAATTTATTTTAAAAAATTGCAAAAAATAATTTTGTGTACCAATTTACATAGTTTGAGGCCATGTCCTATTTCCAATAGTTAGTTATGCCCTGCTATTACTGGTTTAAGCATGGGCATTAATGTGTTAAAGTATGTTAAAATTGAAGGATTTTCCTGCTTCCGGTGCGAATTTTATGACCGTTTTCGGATTCTACGGATCAAAATAGAAATTTATTCGATTCCTCGACGGTTGCCAAACCACCGTTTTTTGTATACCTTCCTTTTATTATTTTCACTTAATTGTAAAGTATTATTATTGCCTCAGATTCCAATTAGCAAATTTCTGTGGATTCCACCTGAAATTTTAACTTTTGAGGAAAAACAATTCTATTTGGTACATCTACAAGAGATACAAATCCTATACAGTTACATGTGCAGAAAATGCATAACATCTATGGTACTACTTCAAGCTTATTTACTAGCCCGTGATTTCCAGAAACATTATCTTGAAGGATATTGATAAGAATGTAGGATTCGAATAAGTGGATTCATACTAAGAAACATGAATGAAATTTCAAAATATTTATCTGTTTGTAACTGACTAATATCTGTCTCTCCGATATTAAGCAGTATATGATCAGAAAAAAAATTTTGATGACGAAGAACGATTATTACTAATACAGCTGCAAGAAATCGGAGAAAACTTTTGCGAATGTAAAAACTATTTAATGAAAGAGTTTCAGTTTCAGTTTATATAATAGCATATGATCTAGACTGCAACTATCCTAACGCTAGGGGAAAAAACAAGCAATCGAGTCTAAGGCGGATGCAGGAATGTGACGAAAGGCACAAAGATGAAATCTCAAAACTTTCACCTGTTCGTAAAACATCTTAGACATTGTCGAGCAAATTGAAGGACGAAGGAGTTTTTGAGAAAGAACGATCGTTACTAATAAAAGTGCAACAAATGGAAACCCAACATCGTTACAAATGTAAAATATGTTCAATGAAAGAAATATTAATTGTAGCTTACAAAACAGCTCGTAACTTAAAGAAATAGTATCCAAAATGGTGGGGTATATATGAACGGGCAGGAAAATTGTGGATGTAAGGATTCCAAGAAAGACACGAAGATGAATTTCAAAATTCCCACCTGTTTGTAAGAAAAAAATATCACAGACATTAAGCAGAATAGCAACGGGTGGAACAGTTTTTACCTATGAGGAGGGACAAATGTTGTTAACACAACTACAAGAAATGAAAACCGAATGCAAATGTAAAAACTGTTTGATGAAAGAGTTGCCAGATGCAGCTTATGTAATAACTTATGAATTAAACAGATTTTATCCAGAAACATGCTCTCTAAATTTCTTAGAGTGAAATATAACTCTAATCGAGTGAATATTCAAGCGAGAGTGAAAATACTGCCACTCGTAAACAGTGAAAATTAACTTTTCATAAAAGTAACTGTTTAATTGTAATATAGAGTGAACATATTACTCGTTTCGAAGTGAATAATTCATTGAATCAAAAAATTTTACACTGTATAACAAAAATAGATAGAAGAATTCACATCATATGAGTGAAAAGTCACTCAAATTCGAGTGGATTCGACCAATCAAGTTTTTGAGTGAATTATCGCTCTAAGAAATTTAGAGAGTGGGACAAGGACAAGCAGGCAGGACGCCAGTAGATAGAAACGTTTAAAAAAAAGCACAAAAATAAAATTTCAGAATTTTCAATTACTTGTAAGATATTTGATACATCTATGAGCAATCAAATGATCCAATGAGTATTAACTGATGACAATGAAAAATCATTATTAATAGTGATGAAAGATATAGAATCTCGATATGGTTGCAATTGTAAAAACTGTTTAATCAATGAACTACTATTTCTAGTTTATAAAATTGTCTGTAAGTTAAAAAAATATTATCCAATATGGTGGGATATACATAAGCAAGCAGGAAAATGGTGGATGCAAGAATTCAAAAAAAGGCACAAAAATGATATTTCAAAACTCTTGTCTTTGTGTCCAAGAGAAATATTGTACCATCATTGGAGAACAAATCACAATGATCGGAAGAGTTTTTAACGATGAGGAACGATGATTACTAACACACCTAAAAAAAATGGAAAGTATGATTGCAAGTTTAATGAAAAAGTTGTCAATTTTAGCTTATAGAATAGCCTGTAAGCTAAACAGACCGCGTCCAAAATCGTAGGACAAAAATAAACGGTCAAGACAACGGTTTTTAAAATATTTCAAAGAGAGGTACTATAATATTATTTCAAAATAGAAATCTGTTTGTGCAAAGTCAGATTATCTTAGGGACCGACAAACAAGTCATAGATTCGGGAGAACGATTTATCATTTAAAGATGTAATATGGTTGCTGATGAAAATGTAAATGTTAAAAAATCCATTTGTGTACATGACCGGCAAAAATGACTGGACATTTCAATATCTCAAGATACCAGACATAGTTAGTTGAACGCATCTTATCTATATATTTGTTATACGTTATGACTGTTGATTATTTAAAAATCGACAACGCAGTTACAGACGGTGAAGAGAGAATAGAAACGTGAAAAGATAAGAGGTTGCAATAAATAATAATAAATAAATGCATATGCTAATAAATATTTTTAATTTTTGAATAAAAATAAAACTTTATTTATTTCATTTATTAATAAATATTTATTAATATCTTTTACCTTTTTGCATTTCTATTCTCTCATTACTGTTTGTAATTGCGTTGCCGATTTTTGAATAATCAACAGTCATAGTGCAAAAATGTATAGATACGATGCGTCCGACTGACTATTATAGGTTCGATAACTCGAGACAGTATTGACACGTCCAGGCATTCTTACCAATCAGTGTACAAATGCAAATTTTATTCAATTAAAGAGAAGCAATTTTTTTTAATAACTTACAAATTTGCTCATTATTTTAAAGTATCATTTAGACACTCAAAGATGAAAAGCAAGCAAAATAAATTTGAGTAACACCGACGTAAAGTATAACACTAAAATTAAAAAGTTAATTAAACAATACACATTACATATAATATGTAGAATATAATATGTAGAAGAATAATCGTATGTAGAATATAATATGTATATGTAGAATATAATATGTAGAAGTATATGTAGAATATAATATGTAGAAAAATAATCGTTTAGTGTAAACTTAATATTATTTTTAAGTTAAGTTTTGATAAACAGTATGAGGTAAAAAAATTTTTAATCTAACTTCTATATTTTGTCTTATTATAGTATAACATTTCGTTGTATTAAATATCTAACTACTAATGAAAATTTATTTCTGTAATAGTGCGCGCACATACATACACATACACAATGCTAGATTATTTAAATCTTAATCAAATTTTGTGTAAGAAACTTGATGTTACCATTCAGTAGTTCATATTTTACAATATTTTTTTGTGAAGTAATAAGATACATGCTAATAATTTTATTTAAGCTCCAGCTATATATTAATAACTTTACAATGTCAATATGTTAATAAGTTTTCTTATTGTAATCATCGACACGTTAGTTTTCATATGTAAAATAATTAATAAGAAATGCAACACTATTTTCATGTATTGTATTTTATCGTAATTTCTTAATAAAATTCCTTATGACCAATAATAATTCTTTCTATTTTAATAAACAGATAAATGAATTCATCTTTAATAGTTTTAAAATATCTTTTATCTATTGTGTTTATTACCTTTTGTGATTTGCTTTTACCTATTGTGATATGCGTATACTATGTTCAAATCTATCTCACAAAAGAAAACATTGTAACGATGAACTGTACATAAAGTATACATAAAAGATATTTAAAAATAAATGCATCATTAAATAAGAGTTCATTTCTTAAAAACCGATATAAAATAGATCTAAACAATCAAGTGCTATTAGCTTTTTAAATGAATTTCTGAATCTAACAGTATTAAATTAAATTTATTTAATAAAAAAAATATTTTATGAAACATTTTGCATTTACCTTATGTTAAATAAATAAAATATGACACAGTGCATAAAACGTGTATTTTTTCCATGTGTACATTCCAATTTACGTTAATATAAGGCATAACAAAATGAAGAAATAATTAGAAAGACTTTAATTCAAATGAAAAACTAGAAACACAAATGTATTCAAATAACATTCCTTTCTGTACCTAATAAATTGGTATGAACAAAAGAATATTGCGATTCTATGTAGGATTCTGTTATCCATCCACGAATTCCGATTACCGAGGGAAAGAAAAATAGTGATTTGGACTTACTTTTTCAGAAGTTGATGTCTTCCATGAAATTTGCTCCTCCTTGTGGTCTTCCGTTTAGAAGATCTTCGGCTCGCGCAGGAGGCCCTCTCACACAAATTAGATGTATGCGTCGGTGAATTCATGCAGAACGGAGATGAATCCACAAACAGAGGTAAATCCACGAACAAAGGCACGAGAAATTGTACGACGAAAATGTGACGCGGTTTCGATTGCCGGACAGAAAATGCGTGAATGTTCTGCGGAGCTGCGGTTTTTATAGAAGACCTTTTTTTTGGGGAGGTAATCCTTCCCAGATCTCCGAATGGCATAATTAAAATTCGGTAATTAGGATTAGGATTAAGGTTGGATTATTCTACAATTTCTCGGCCTCCTATATTAGTTAATTACACGATAAATTCGTTTCGTCGGATCGCGAATCGCAAGTGTCATTTAGATTATTTTAGATAATCCGGATTATCTTTCTATACTTCTTGATCTATTAATTCGTTGGCATAATAGGTTCATGTTTGACGGATCGCGAGTCTTATATATTTCTTAGAACAGTTTAGATAATCCGGATTATCGCATGTTTTCGGTAACATCTGGAGATGATGACGTGTTTCTTATGGAGAGACCGCAATACAATAGACTATTTTACTAGCCATATTCAGTGAAATATTAAATTCAATTCTCATCTTATTTTCCGCGAATGAAAGAAATTGTGGAGTCTACGGACGTAACAATATTAATAGATGGTTATATGTCTATACCTGATAATATTATACGAACATAAAAAAGTAATTAGTTAATGTATTATACAGGATGAGTCAATAACTATTACCACATTAAATATCTTCGAATCTATAAAGTCCAGAGAAAAATTTGTGTAACTAAAATTATACGATACAAAGAGGTCTGTCATATAGCAGTAATAATAATTTTTGTCAAAGTGGAGACGCTTCGGAGATATCAAGGTCATCTCCATTTTTTTTAAATTCATTCAGTTTTTTTCCATAATATAATAGAGGAGCACAAAACAAGTTCATTAAGTCAATTTTTTTAGATAACAATATGGCATTATACCTTTAAAGTTTGAAAATATTTTAAAAATTTAGGTTTCTGTCCAGTTGAATTACTTCTTATATATTTTTAATGCATTGTTTTATTTTCGGATTTACCTTTTATCACGTCAGTGATAATGAAAGAATTACATTTAAATACCATTAAATAAAATATCGTTAGGGTAAACCCGGGTAAGATGACCATAGTTGTTTAAAATGCAAAAAACATATCTTTATTTTTAATATTTTTTAATACCATTCAGCATATGGGTTCACTGAAGCTTATAATACTATTGAGATATAAAAAAAATAATTCACAGAAATTTTATATCATTATAATATTGCAACATAAACATTGGCCATCTTACCTTTTATACTTTTAAGTATAAGATAGCCCTAGTATTATGGGGAGTAACATAATATATTTTATGTTAAAAATCTTTTGTAAAAACTTATAATTTTACATTTTTTTATTTTATTTTGTTTCTATAACACATTGAATACGTTATTTACAAAAAAAACAAAACGTGTATATACAAAATGAGTCATAATAGCAGCTTTACCACACGTAGCAAAGTGTAATAGCTATGTATAATTGTGAAAGAAATCATCTGTCTACAACATATCAAATTGAAAATATGTCAAACTGCATTATTTTTTCAAAATTTTGAAACAATATCTAGTGGGAACGTCCGAGATGGGCCATCTTATCAAAACTGTGAGGGAAAGATGATCACGGTATTTATAAAAAAAAAACAGTAAAAACGAAAATAAAAATTATAGTTCGCATTACAATTTATATACCTTTATTATGTATCTAATATTGACTACGACACTTTAACTGTAATTTATCCAATGTTACAGCAGTTTTTAGTGGACACACGAAAAACTTTGCAGATAGTCAAAAGTAAAAACATGATATAATATTCACAATATCATTATTTCGCATAACGTATACACATAAACTACTGTAAATATCGATCTTCTTTAAAAATGATTAGAAAAACGCACTATTTAACAATTATTTAAAAAATTACAGCCTATCGCCATCTTTTCTGGTATGACCATCATACCCCGGTTTACCCTATACGGCATACCCTATAACGGCAGTGCTGTATCTTTATTACATTTCTGACGTCATAGGCTGCGTTTCAATATTCACTGCCAGTATTGAAAAATCTATAGTTTACATTACGTACACTATAAGTTTTCAGTATTGGCAGTGAATATCGAAACGCAGCTATAGTTATATACTCGCAGACAAGTTTGATTTCTGCTCACATTCTATTACTCCGTTATGACAGCATGTTAGGTACAATTTCAATGTGCATTCTGCCAACAAATATGCCAGCATATAATGTTTGAAATTTGTTCTATTTTGTTCTGCTGATAAGCTCTACTCAATTTTTGGAACATTTCTGCCATTACATTACGATACTCGATTTTTGCTGCGTTTCTAATTCAATATTAATTGAAATGACATCTTGCTAAAATATTAACAGCATTCTATCGATATAACAAGCAGCACATAAACTGCAAATACATGCTTTGTTTGATTTTGAATTAATTACACAAGATAACACGACACCACGCGGTTTCACAGCATAAATACGTCACAATTACATTTGTACAAATAGAGAACAATTGTAAAATCAAAAACCATTCAAACCTGAAAGGCATGGATTAAGTATAATAAATAGTAAATGAATAATTATCAAAATACATCGAGTTCTTAAAAAATATTTACAAAATTATTTGATATAAAGTTAATATTTACTTACATATGATATACTTACCGTAAAGAAAAACGGTGATATAAATGATAAACTGCTTTATATTAATAATAATAAAGCTAAATAATTATATTGGTATAATTATCAATGTGTAAACTGGTATAATTAAAAGATTACTTTTTTCTTCATACTTAGATTAAAAAGTTTACATGAAAAATTTCAAAGTTTATAAATTAGTAATGAAAATAGATATATTAAGTTTATAAATTAATAATGAAAATAGATATATTTGTTCTTTCGTTAATAGAAAATGAAATAGATATACAACAAAGTTTGTAAAAAAATCAATACGATTTTATTATATCTAAATCATGACAATATTAAAAAAATAAAGCGATATTGTATTTTCCAGATTTCTACTGTCATAAAATACGAAACGTTATACAATAGCAGCAAATCTTTAATGAATAATTAAATCTTATCATATAATTGTTAGCAATTGATTATATAGTGGATATTCATGTATAAGAATAGAGGATTCCTTGATATTTTAAGTACATAAAGCATTGACTCATGACATAGACAATATTTAATTTTTAAACAAAAACTTTTAACATATGTATAATATATTTGCTACATTATACATATAAATTTTTTTATTGTCTTTATTGATGAGCGATTAAAAATATTTAATTATTTTCAACATGTATTATATTCAATGTTTCATAAGAGCTGCTGAAAACATGACTCCTATTATATTATATGAGTATTTGTATCAATTACTTACTATTTTTTGTTTACCTAATATACAATTAATTATAATGGTATAATTATAAACTAATTTCCAGCTGCGAATTTTGCGACAAGTCCGCTACCTCTCATAATATTCAATTCGAGCATGAATCTTCTTTCTTGTTCCTTTGGTATCCGATAGATTGACGGCAAAGTTCTTCAGACTTAGAATAATATGCGCAGCAATTGTGACCCAAAATCTATTGTAAAGGGATTAATAATATTATCACTCTCTTTTCCCACAAATTAAAAATACTTCATAATCTAGCGGCATAATGAAGAATGTGAACATGAAACACTGTAAACGTTATTCCGCGCTGCATTATAATATAAATATCGCATTAATGCTGGTCATATATTTACAAAGACATACAAAAACACATAATACGGTTCAACAATAGACTATTTTGCAATTCCGTTTCTCGTACCCAATTTATAGTTTATTATATACAGACCAATTTTCACACTTCACTTTGACACTATGATGAATTCGGCCAAAAAATCAAACAACTATATATGTTGCACTCACGAGTTGACACCGTAAGGGAGAGTCGAATAATTTTCTATCGATATCAACAATTACGCGGTGTTCCTCTGTAACCAATCGCGAATCGTCGCATGATTGTTATTGATCCATTGTATGTTGGATTCCGCACGTTCTACCGCTTGCTGTATAGTTCGCGTTGCGGTACCCAGTTCATCCAGGTGTTCTTTCGCAAATTCTGTCAGCTAAAAAAAATAATATATGAAAAGTGAATACCTACATTGCAGAATATTTTTTTCAAAGTGTAACGAGATTAATTTCCTTAGAAATTAGTGGAAATTAATGACATATTTTCATCTGTTATCCGTTTATCAAATTTATCAAAGAGCTTAACATCATGTTTTCCATTAAAGTTATTCTTAAGTTCATTTTAACTCACTTTCAAAATATATAATCATTTCCCAACTTACATCTTTCAATTCGTATCTTGTGCTTATTCCTCTTGTTGCTGACTTTACAATATTATTGATAGTTGATAGTGATGTTCCAAAGCTGTAATAAAAATATAATGAAAGTAATAAAAAATTTATGCTAGCTTCATAATATATAAAATATAATTCGATTTAAAACAAAGATTCATAATATTTAATATTTAAATAATAATAGAAATTTACGATACTTTCTAGCTACGTTAAGATCATTTGACGTTTTTAATTAATGATGTTCTTTGTTTTTTTAAATAAGTTTTCTATGATAAATTATTTGTACATTTTTAAAATGTAAGACATACAAACATATAAATATAAAAATACAAAATTGATCGCTTACTATTCCCTGAGATGCGTCCATTTATTTCTAAAATAATTAAACGCGAGTGGTTGCCCGACAATATTGTTGGCGACCGATCCGAAAATTCGGGTGGCATCTTGTTTCCTGATTCCCGAATTTTCTGTAACGGCCCAATCTAAGAATCGATTTAACAGCCATATCTCCCTTGTGCAAGCTAATGCTTGTAAGAGCAGATCCTTTTCCGATCCTACATTGGTTCCTCGATATCGCTGCCAAGCAAATTCCCACTCGCTTTGTCCACCCACTCGAATGGCCGTACAATAAACCACGCTCTTCAAATTCGGCGAAATTCTAGAACGCAAGATTTTTACTAACTACAAAAATACAGATAAATGATTTTATAAATTATTTTTTGTTAGTAACGAAGCAAATTTGGAACACAGCGATTAATATATCTAATGCTGGTAACATGAGTCATGCAATTCGATCATTGTAGTCATTCTATTCATCAAACAATACAGCGTATCAACGAATAATCTCATCTTAAATATGATATAATATTATATAATATTTCCACTTACGGATTGTTAATGTCTGGGTTAGGAGTATTACGCCAATTCTTGAATTGTTGCACGGCGTTCATAATGCAGTCCTCGTGGTCGAAGTTGCACGCCCAATTTAGAACGTCAATTCGAGTGAAGACTGTCAGCTGTGGATCTCCCACTTTGTCAATGAAACCGACTTGCTTGTACACATTATCAAGCAATTTTAATATGTATAGCTGAAAAAGATTAAAATAATAAAGAATTTGCAGTTTATACTAATCATAGAATATCTAAGTAAGAAATTATTATTTCTTTTATTAATATCTACCATTGACATTTTAGTTTAGTGAATACGTACCCTGAATTTATCGTAACCTTGTGTTTTAATTAACATATCATTGAGGTAATCCATGGCATTAAAAGCTGCTTTCCAAGGCAAATATTCGATTTCATGGGCTAAGTAAGACGTAACATCAAAAGCGATGGTGTAATCGAGCTTGCCAGCTCTAGCCAAGTTAAGAGCGTCATCGATCAATTGCGCTCGGTTAATCGTTGAAATATCTTTGAAATTTGGCTTATTCAATTGTTTGATTATCATCTGCCAGTTTGCTTTGTCATAATTGACTCTGTAGTACCCTGTTATAAAAGCACAATATACATATATTATTTAATGTTGTATTTATATTTTTATAATTCAAACAAATAAATCTATCACTTCTTAAAATGTTTATATTCAATACTTCTAATATATTTTTATTTTTAATTACAAAGACACTAATAAAATTAGACACTATTTAAAATTATTTGATAATTAATATTCTCGAAAGAAACTATAGGAAAGAAATAGGTAATAAATTATGCGTCATAAAAGTATTTTTTTAAATTTTATCATAGAAAAGTATAATTCTTTTTCGTAAATATTTTATCAGAGTATAATTACCAGTTTCTTGCACGTTAAAAAGTACCCACTCAGAAGAGCTTACGTCCAAATCGTTAAGAGTGATCGAGTGTTCTGATTTCATCCATTTCGTAGGTCGAGTGTTATTGAAGTTTACTTGCTTTTCACTTGTATAAGTAATAGGTATCCACCATAATGGTTCCGACTCAGATGTGGTGATAGTCGTGCCGCTATTGCGAAGCAGAAAACGCTCCTACGAAAGACAATGAGTATAAATGCAATTATATATCACTTAAAACATAAATAGTTCATCAATCAAATAATTATTCGCTATAACGTAATATTATATACTTTTTATATATTTTTTTTCTTGAACAAAATAATATCTATGTAATAGAAAAATATTATTAGAATGATCGTGAGTCGAACATGCTGTTCTATTAAATCATCATTTAATTTAATAAATGGTACATTTTATTTAATTATTATCTAATTTAATAATTATTAACATACCTGTGTCAACTTAATACTACTGTTGTTATAGTTTCGTGAAACAGTAACTACAGGAAAACCCGTTTGCAAGGTCCAGGTATCCATTATCTCTTTAACGGTTACACTTGGATCAAGTACCTTGTCTTTGTGAGCTTGTTTGGTCAAAGCGTACCACAAATCATTCTGCTCAGCACTTTGATAGGCTCTGTTGAAAATATAAAAATACCATCAATTATTTTTGCATTATATAAATATTTTATATTATATAACATTTGTGCAAGACATTTTATTTATATTTATAATTATGTAAAAATATTAATGTTTGTTACTATTAAAACTATTAATTTTAATTAAAGTTTAGAATATTGATTAACTTTTACTCACTTTCCATTTAAATAATTACTTAGACCCTTCTTGAAAACTTCTGTCGTGAGAAAATGATCCATCATTCTTATTATAGAGGCACCTAAACAATTTCAATGTAGATATAGTACATTAACTTTATTTAAGACTGTTTTAATTCACAAAAATCGTTAAGTACCTTTTCCATAAGAAATTTTATCAAAAATTTCACCAATTTCATCCGGATGGCCAACCTCAATGGATATAGGGTGGGACGATTCCAAAGCATCTAAACTGAATACATTTTGAAGATCGTGAACGACAAATTGTTCCAGCGCTTTCCATGTCGGTTCCACCTGCGTGTTTCAGGAAATATGACAAATTCATATTACAATATAATACATAAAATATATTCAAAGTATTTAACGTTTTCGAATTATCAGTGCAGCGTTATGAAAACAATTTTACGTGCAAGGTGCAAGTCTGTTTGATTAAACAACTTACCGCATCCATCCCTATGTATTCCATATAACTGGCGAAACCCTCGTTCAACCAAAGATCCGTCCACCAACTTGGAGTAACTAAGTTTCCAAACCATTGATGCGCAAGCTCGTGAGCTACCACGACGGCTACCCGCTGCTTACTACCACTAGTCGATATGCCTTCCTGATATAACATTGCTGTCTCTCTAATTCGATCAAAAATAGCGAATTAATATTTCATTTCGGTATCTTGAAACATTATTATGTGTGTCTCTAGTACACATCTGTAGCTTATAACGATGACGATTAACTACCTCAAAAAATTTTGTAAATTGGACATTAAGTATCATATTTTAAATAATACTCTCGTTCGGAAATGAATTTTAAAATAATCTTTTTTTATGTAAACAAGGTCTCCTTTACAACAAAGTAGATAGAATGTTTATTAAAAGTTGCTGCAATATTTGAAATTAACCACTGAAATAAAAATATGTTGGTCAATGGTTCCTGTTTTATGAAAAATCTATTTCCGAAGAATCTGTCTTGGCGATTTTATTAAATAATATTAAAAATAGAAATAACCAAGATAAAGATTTTATTATTAAACAGGTTTATTACAAAATATACCGGATAATTTTTATCTTTTTAAAAAATATTAATTTATCAGAAAAAGTGACGGAACTGTTCACCATTATCACTCAATCCACGTATTAACTTTTTGAATATTTATTAAATAAATATAATATTGTGTGTAAGCATATACTTAAACATTATTAGGAAAATAATGATTCAAATTACATTTATCTATTTGATAATATATAAATAATAAGATATACAATAACAATCAGAAAAATGATAAGAACTGTCGGGATCATTTGTATTCATTGCAACGCAATTCGAAATCTCATTATTTATGACATTATAGTTTGATTGATGTGTTTTTATTTCGTGTAATGAAGCAAATGTAATTATTATTCGTCAATACTCTCGATATTCTTACCTATACGTTATCAGTCCCCAATTCTCCATGGCGCCGGCGGAGAAATCAGGCAATGCGATCATATCCATCTTTGGCAAAGGGAATTTGATTTTGAAATAGTCTTCATAGTAGCTAAGTACTTTTGGTCCAATATTCAAGCTATATTGTGATTGATTAATGGCATCATGGCGCGCCCAAACTCTAAAGTTGCTATCTTCTGATCTCCGTACATCAAAATCGGAAACTATGAACGCCACCAAATACGTAGACATCGGTACTGAACGCTCGTAATGATCCCACACATATGTGTCTAAACCAGGCCTGATTAAAAAATAATAAAAAGAGAGAGAATGCTCTTTAAAATTGTACAATACTCACTTAAATAATTTGTTTTAAAAATCGATATTTTAAGAGATATCCCTGTTAAACATATTATAAATTAGTTTCTATCAACTCTCTTTTTAAACAGTAAAAACTATATTTTTTTAAATTTATGTACTTTATTAATGTCAAGCCGCAACAGTGTAACATACAGTAAATTTTTTGTAAACTTCATAAAGTACTTAAATGATTCTCACTTTAATAATTTACGTTAAATTTTACGTTTTAGACGACAACAAACAAAATCTAAATTTTTAAAATAAATTCATTGAATCACGAATTTAATTTTAATCGGAAATTACTCCAAAAGATACGAACCAAATTTACAAAACATCACAATGCTAATGTGAAAGTATGATATACAATTACTCACAGAGACATCGGAGCACATCGGGCACATTCTCCTTTTCTAGGCATATTCGAGATAGATGTCATGTTCCTGGGACGCGCTATGCTGATTTGGAATTTAGCTTTCAAAGCCGGTTCGTCGAAACATGGGAAAGCACGGCGTGCATCCGTCGGTTGAAACTGAGTTGTAGCAATCCATCTATAATGCAGAATCCAGATACCCTTGGCAAACAGTTGACAGAAGTCCTTGTTTGAATCTGTACGTAACCAAATACGCGACCGCAGCAATACTATTCAAAGGATAATATCTCTCGCTCTTTAATGAAAATATTTTGCAATGGTAAACCCGAGTATGAGACAATACTACAGAAAACAAGAGATTTAACGAAATAATTTTAATAATGACCCTCTCCCTCCTTTCCTCGCTTCCTTTTTCTAGGAAATAAATTTAAGTTTATCTTTCCACGTTCAAATTTATCTAAATTACACTGCCACGCTCTTTTATCTAATGAAATGTTCTGTAGATTAAAGTTTCAAGTAATTAGCAGATGCAATGTTTGTAGATGAGCAATCGATTGAGCAATAAATAAAATAGCTTTACATCAGAATGCACTTATATTAAAAAGTCCATTTAATTAAATCAACTAAAGCAGACAGGAACAAGTCTCAACTTATATCAACCACGAAGTTTTATTGCGATATTGCTTACCTCGTCTGATTGCCGACTGTATACGAGCTCCTGTAGAAACCCTGCAGATAGTCGTTCAAATGGCCAATGAACTTGAGATGCACGACGTACTGCTTGCCTTTCCTCAACGTGTTCGATGTTCTAATCACGTGAAATTGCCTGTCGGTGTCGTTTCTCTGCTCCACGATCTCGATTACCTTGGTCTTGTTGCTCTTAGCCGAGAACTCCCTGATACTTGTAAACCCCTCATCGATCTTCATGTCAACGGCGTGCAGCGTAACATTGTTCGTATCCTTCGTCACGTTTACCAAAATTTTGACCTGAGCAAATCGAAAATATTTTTGTTTCTATACGTCTGTGTTTATAAAAAAAAATGGGTAATACCTATACGTTTAATTAATTTAATTATTTCATCACGAGTGTCGTGAAACTTGAATACTGTACTTTTTTTTTAATTATATGAGAAGTTTCTAATTATCTCATTATAGTGCCCGAAGATTTCAGAGTTTTATATAGGATCCTATGAAACTAGAATTTTTTTAATACAATCATGACCGTAGAGTTCTCTTTAGTCCACAAAGGTGTGCGTTTAAGTGTATTTCATCGATCACGACTTGAAAAATCGTCGCGAGGCAGAACAGACGGCTCGCAAGAAAGTAAAAGAATGAAAACGAAACTTGACAGAGAGTTGAGATCGGAACGTACGTGATCTGCCTAAGCCTATTCTATACATCCAGCATATGAAAGTGAACGGTTGCGTCAATCTCTAGGCGCGTCTCTCTTCGTGACGACAGTAATAGCTTATGTATAGAATTGGGAATTAAGTACGTAGAAAAACATTACGCTTTCAATTCTCACTAGAAAGTAGATGTTCATAAGGCAGTCAAACCGGTTTGTATATCACTACTTTGAAATTGTGAAGAAATGTCTTACTATATCAAAAAAAAGGACGAGATATTTCGGTAAACGCCTAACGTTTCATGTTAAATACGATGGTCAATCAGCAAACGTAAAATATGATACATCTCTCTAAATAAACGTCTGAGTAATGAAATAATAAATTATAATGAAATAATTTAGAATGAAAAAAAATTACTCTACAAATTCTAAAAAATTATATTTCAGTTAGATCCAATAGTGAAACATCCAAAACAGTTAATCAGCACATTTGTTTAAAATTGTTTCTCTCTTAAAAAGAAGAAATAAAAAGATAAAATGTGTTTACTAATCCGTTCGCAAACAGAAAACTTTTCACTATTATAAAATATATTATTAAATATATTATTAAATATATCATTAAAAGGTATTACCTCGCCGTGGAAGGTAAAGTTGCCTTCCCATATAAAGGGTATCAGCCATAATTCGTACAAATCGGGCAGAATAGCCTTTGGTAATCTGACATCTAATTTCTTCTTTGTTGGCATCGTCGTGAAACTCCTCCCAGTCTGCAGGAGCGAATCGCCAGCGGAGCCTGGGCATGGCTGAACTTGTTTCTCCTCGAGGCAAGGTGCAAAATGATACACCAACAAGCCGGTGACAACCAAGCTGATTAAAAAAAATGCGCCAAGGAGGAAGGTACCACACCGGGAAATCGTGCAGCCTTTTTTACGTCCGAACGTGGTTGTGTGTGCGTCCATCATCGCCAGAACCTCACGAGACTGAGTCATATCATGCGTGAGCCTGGCAAAAAAAAAATACATATGCGCACTTTTCAGTTTTACTGCTCCTTTAATTTATGCTAATTATTGCTTAGCACACTTGATAGATAAATTAATATTATTTTTCTTTAACTACACTCACATCATTAATCTATTTCATTTTCGTGCTACCTTTTCTCTCTCTCTCTCTCTCTCTCTCTCTCTCTCTCTCTCTCTCTCTTTCCCCCTCCCTCTTCCCCTCTTATCTCTTCCACCTTCTTATTTATTGCTATGTAGTTGCATAGTAATTTTATAATGATTCTTATAATATTATACCTATACTATATACCATAATTATATCACCAATCTATAGATTATTTTTAAAAGCTACTTACTAATAAAAAGATCTTATGTAGAAATTATAAGTATCATAAGTTTAACGTCATCATAAGTACTATCGTGGAAGGTTGCACTCACTTTACTTAATGAATAATTTGTGTACGTGTATGTGTGTGTGTGTATGGATATAAATATAGAAGTATGCGAAAGTGATGGTAACAGGAAAATTCAATCGTTTTATATCTATACATGGATAGATCTTTTATTGTCTATGTTGACAAATAGATGTGAAGAGGAAGAAAGATAAAAAAAGAAAATATTCGAATGTAGATATTTAGTATCTCTTACAATGAAATAGCGTGCAAAGTCAAAACATTTGCAAAGATAACGCGATACATTGTACGATTGCTATTGAAATATACTTAGCGATATTTTCTTATCTAACGCGAAAGGAGACATACTTACTCATTTAAACTTATTAACTTTAACTACTTTTTTATCCATTTCTTAAAAATTTTTAATATATTTTAATTATTTGCAAAAGACGTTTATATAAAATTTTCTATGAAAGTTGCTCAAACATTTGTTCAACATTTTTCTAGTATTAATATAGAAAAACAGATATGTAGATATATAATTTTTCATCAAATACGAATATTCATTTACTTTACATTAAAAATATTACCTGTGTATATTTATTAAAAAATATTTAGAATACATATGAGGAAGATAAAATGAAAACATTTAATATTTTAACGGAACATTCTACATTATTATAGTATATTATTTAAATAGTTTAAATCTTGAAACGTTATGGAAATATTGGACTCATAATTGATCAATATTTTATTCGAACGCATTAAAATAAAAATAATGATGTTAATAAAATCATTGTATTGAAAAAACATTTTGTTCCGCGTAAACCGGGTGAAGGTAACTGATCATTGAAAGTAATTTCACGTTCCAAACAGTTCGAGTGAGCGTGTCAAGGAAACGTGAATGGCGTGCTTGAATTGATATAAGGTTCTTGCACCGACGATCTCTCGTGAAATAATCTTGCAACAATTACAACACAATCCGTACATTGACCGAGACAACAATGTAATTTGAATTAAAGGTAGTTGCAAACCAGTCGCATAAACGAAGTGAGATTGGCACAATTTTCTTATAAAAATATTTGACATACCTTAATATTGAGTAATATTAATGCTAAATAAAAGATACGTTTCTTCACATCGGAAAAGAACTATAATTTATAGATATTATAAATATAATTTACAGAAACAAGATTCATACGTTCATTTTTATCCAACTATATCTTAATTATACTATATGTAAAATGTTGAAAAGTTACAACAATGATGATGAAAAATATTTCTGATATGAATTTATACATCATGTACATGTATTATATATTATTTTTTCTGTATAATAAATATTCTAATAGATAATGATTTAGACAACACGGTATTAGGTATTGTTTCAGATGTATATAAAAGAATATTGTTACATCTCTTAAATATACGTAACAAAATAAAATAATTATGCAACTCAAATACACAATGCTGCATAAACCACTTGTTTAAACAATGTACATATACTAAGCAACATGTCTATTTTTACCGTAATATGCAAAATGATCTACCCAGTAGTCAATGTTATAATTTCCCACTCAACAATATAACTACAATGTAACATGTCTTGTATAACAGTTGTATTGTTGAGTAGGAAATTGTAACATTGAAATTACATTACTGTTACTTTGTGTTTACTGGATACATTTTTACGCGCTCTGCCTAATTGATATTTAAATGAACAAAACTCATATCAATTCAAGCACTATGCTGACTTCAGCGATATACTTAATATCACAAATCAAACACATGTTCGGCCATGCGTTTTCCATTTACAAGTAATATCCGTTTTGCTGGTAAATTATTTGTTGCACTTGTTTTTCCGCGTTGCCAATGCCCGCGAAGTAATCAGCCGCGTCGATTTCACAACGTAAAAAGAATGTAAAGCATATTGGAAGAATCTGTGATGGCAGTTTCCTCCGACGTACCAGCACAGATATCGGCGAGTATCGTGCCGACACCTCATATTGCTAATAACAAGATTTATCTACGGCGCTTATACTCCTAGGACAGGAAAGATTGCAGATTTCCTGGACCTCGGGTCCCATTATTGCCGCGTTATTACAAAAGACTCTTGCATAAGAAAACAACTCTTTATGTTATGTTTGTGTCTGGCTATACGCATCCTCTCATTATGTCTTACCGATATGATATTACTCAAGGTTATTCAAGGTTACCCAAGATATTTTAAAGAATATGCATTCATACATCATATCAAGAAATACCCTTTTCTATCACTGGAAGAATAGAAAATTGATAACAATTGATAATCCAATTGAAATCAATCTAAGATATTGTTTAATCCTTATATTCTTTTCTCGTAGAAAGAATTAATATTTTAGTGAAAATAACTTGATGAAAATGATGAAAATGACATGTGGATAAATCGGTATCAGAAAGTTTTAGTCTTTAACGTGACAGGGTCTTAAGTGGTTTACACATATTTTTGAATGAGTAACAACGTTGCAGATAACTGTGCACACAATTCCAACACCGAGATTCTCTAAAGTCGTTATCTGTACGTCAACGTGGACTAGAAGAAGTAGTCTAGAAGAGTCCTAAGTTTTCAGAGCCGTACACGCTGGTAAAGCTGATCAATATTGCTGAATTTATCGCCTGAAACCGATGGCTGAACTCACACGATAGGTATGTCTCGAACTTGCGACTGTTTGGTCTTCTATCCTACGACACTTGGTACCATCGAACGCCGATCGGAAAACAGGATCACCATCGGCGACGGTGCGAGAACGCTCCGCTCCGTTCGATGGTTCGCGCACAACTGCCAAGGAACAGGGCGCGATACAGCTTCGTCGCTTCCTCTCCTCCTGGTCATCCAGGTTTCCTGGTCGTCGCCGCGATCGCCGTATCAGCCACCGCATCCTTCCACCTGCCAGACTGATCACGTGCCACCTTCCGAATCGCGGGATACCGTACGAGCGGTGTCCGGTTAGTCGCGAGCGACGATCGTAACGATCGATATCCAGGAGAAGGCATGTCGCTCTTTCAAGCTTGCATGAACTCCGAATTAACCCAAATCCGGCGTGTCCCGGCGAGTTCATTGTACCCTTGGCTTCGTCCTGGCGAATTCCTCGAGCGAATACAAAGTTGATCTTTTTTTTACCAATTATTTTCATTGAACGCTATTTTCTTTTTATTTTCATTAATTGTTTTAACGTTGGATTATTTTACAAAGATCTGAAAAACTTAATTAATTCTTGCATTACAGTTTATTCTATACAGAAAACGCAAAAATTTCTTTTAATAAGAAAAAACTAATTTCTTTTACGTTGTAAATACTTAAATTTCTTATTTATTATTCACGTCAAAATTGCTAATAGAAAATGCAAAAAACATCTATCAATTTTAATGGATGATTAAAAGTGTTACACGTTTATACGCTAATAATAATGACCTTCTCGTGTCTCACCAGAAAATGGTTAAATAAATTACAATGCTTTGTAAGCATGTGTGCGCGTACGGACAGTTATGTTCCAAGAACTATGATGTGTATGGCGCTATTAGCGCAGTCTGATAATATTTTCAAAAGAACTGTTAATGTTCTTGATTATGTTAATTAAATAATTATTTATACTTATACAATATCAATAATTCAAGTATGTACTAGAAAGCTTGCTGAAACATTCCATGCGCACATTGCGCAATTTCCACAATGATTAATCAATCATCGGAAAAGAGAAGGATGATAAGGCAAGAAATATGTTGTTTACCTTGAGGAAAATAATCTTGTTTCAGCAGTAATTTGAAACTATCCAGTAGCCGTTTACTACAAAGTCACAAAAGGAAGCATGCTGTGTTAACACGATAATTGATGAATGTGTAATCATTATCAACGTATATAATGCAAAGCGTTATGCGTATAAACTATAATAATATTTATATTTTATACAATCTCCCTTCGGAAAATATTTCGAAAAAAATGCTTAATGTAAAATCCAATTTATTCTATCGCGGTATTTTAATTAATTAATTTTAAGCTTTAATAACATCTTTGTAATTCCACAATCTTGAGAACTTTATTCCATATTTTTATTTTAAAAATATATAAAAACTTTACATAAAAGTTTTTTATTCTTACTCATTTTTATATTGTCCGAAATAATGATTTACAATTTCGTAATTTGTATAATACAATGTTAATAAATATAATATATACTTTATTAAAAAATAATTTTTGATCACCTCATTGAAACTTGTTAACATTTTCTCTATCTATGTATATGTTATCGAATTTTGAAATATTTAATCAAGCTTTCTTCATAACTATATAATTAATAAAATATAATATCAAGCTTTCTTCATAACTATATAATTTATTTTATTTCCAGTAAGTGTAATTTGTAAATACAATTGTGCAATCAACGCAGTATTTGCAATAAAAATCGTCATAGTTAAAGCTATGACCGAAATAAGTCCGGGAATATGAACGCTTTTTCAGGTTGTACAAATATTACGTTGTGCGACATCCGAAATCTTTCATTTATGAACACAAACGCAATACGGAGTACAAACTCAAGAGAGATATATCCACATCGTGTAACTCGCACGTGATTCTCTAACGTAACTTCTGCCAGCTTTAAGAAATTCGAAATTTTTATTACATACAAACAGAAGAGATTACAAAATTTTATCTACAAATTTCATCAGCAAATCTATCAATGTTGTGCTGATATTACTGTTATTTTATTCAAATAATATAATATTCAAGTAAAATAAATCAGATGAGTAAAGGAAAAATAAGTTAAAGACATGAAATAATAAAAAGTAACCTACAGAATTTGAAACATTAGTATTAAAATCGTAAACTAATATTATTAAAATCGTTGAAACCGTATAGAATCTACACAGTTTTTTTTGTGAAATGAATTCTGTAAGAAAAACGATTTAAATCAAATTATAAATTATATTTATACTTTTGAATAATTTAATTAATAAGTAAAACAGATTTTAATCTTTTGTTGTACTTAATCAGTATCTAATAAAAATTGCTTCTGTTTTATGAAACATTCAGGAACAAACGTATCATTTTATAAGAAATATATCATATAAAAAATGTCCATCTCATTTAAATGCATTCCAATTTTCTTCGTCGTCGATGAATACGTAATTACGTCCCATTACGACCCATTAATAAATAAAAGAAAGATTTATTTAATCCGCACATATTTATACTGGCAGTAGTAATTCTGAACAATCTGCAGAGTGATCTCCACAGAAATCGTAGGTTCTATTAATATCTGTAAAAACATGTGAAGACATCTGTGTAATTGAACAATAGCGTAATTATTTCGTCATAAATTGTCTTAAGACGTTCTAAGCCAATCACAAAAACATATTAGCATCTTAAAACATTACTGACAGTCGTGAAATAAGAATTGACTATGAATACCGGCCATGAATAATGATATAAACCACGTGTTATAGAAATAGAAGTCGTTTTGTCATCAAGCAATTAAGATTAGTCTCATTTATGCGACATTGCGAATTACACGTCGCAGAGGAGCGGGAAACGAGCCCTTTAATCCGTCAATCGAAAATCGATAAGTTAAGATATCGGGATATCGGCCCAGTAAATACCTAATAATCCTATAAATTACCAGGGGCAGATAATTGAGTTAGGCGAACGAGCGTCCCTAATTGATTGAAGTCATCCGCCAGCGACGCTGGTGACGGCTCGTAGCGCGCGATTTGTCACACACGAGGCCCGTGTTATTGAATCTTGTGTGTGTACCAATGCGCGCTGACGATATAAGTGCGAAAGTGAATTAACCCAGAACTCCACTTTCACAATCGTGCTGTACTTCGCACGCAGAGCTACGAACTTCGTCCAAATGCGTCGCATGCGCGCCAAGTACAAAAATATACAGAATCAACAACTTAATTCACGTTTATTCTTAATCTGTTGATTGATATTGGCACAATTGCTTCAACGAATCTTTTTTCGCACGCCCACACAGAAAAAAAGCAAATGTCACATAAACGCTTATATACTTATATGAACACATTCATTGTTTCATATATACGCAACAATTTATAATCTTTTTAGAAGAATTTAAAAATCTTAAATTTCAATAATATCTTAGTCGTATTTCAATACTATAATTGTTATCTCAAGAATAGAAATTATTGAATTTTATTCTAAGAAAATTATAATCTTCGATTTAAATATGTTATTTTCTATCCAACATTTTTTCTTCTCTATTCAAGAAAATTATGCTCAAATAAAAAGAATATTAATTTCTTGATTAAACTGTATAAAATCTTAAAATACATCTTCATCCAAGTAAATTTTCTTTGTTTGACGCAATATAATCTCATTTTAAGATTTCTATTTTGAAACTAAAGATATTGTCAAAATAAGAATATTCTTTCTTTCTGTGCATTTCATCAAAAGTTAAGTGATTCTCAATTTTGCAGTATATTTATCTTTGTCGCTCAGCCGACTGGCCAAATATCTTTCGATGTAATTAACGCTTATACCATGCAAGGTAGCCAATAAGTGTATCCTATTCATTCTAAGTCTCTAACAGATCTAGCAAGTCATTATTATCACGAGGGATACATCACGCTTAAAATCATGGAAGAAAGAAGGAGGTCGCCTCATATTGACCGGTGCACAATATCATTTTTCATTCACGTCGTTTTGGCGACGCTCCTTATCGCGACGCCGCGTAAATCGAAGCGGGGCGAGCCCCGCCATTCCATTATAGCGGCAAAGACTCCTTATCAGCCCGACGTGTTTCGGCGATTGAATTCCCCCGAGAGAGCTCGGCACATCAAATTTCTTCCTCTTCCACGAAGCTCTTGAGATCCGCGAATACGGGCGAAATCGAAAATCCCGAAGCATGCCGGTAATCCGACCTCGTGAACGGAACGAAGACACGGTCCATCTACGCCGTGGCGGAAGCTTGGGTTACCCTTCATTGTGGTGTGCCCTTACGGAACGAGACACCGACGTAGCCACCATTGTAATCGAGCGTGCCATGCGGCAACGTATGCGAAACGCCTGTGGCATAGAGAGTCTCCTTCAGCAAGCCTGGAAATTTCTTCTAAGGCTTCTTCCGCCCGGATGCGCTTCCTTCGCGTTTCCTCCGCGGCCTTATGAGATGATATAGGATATTCGGTAATGAATATGGCGATATTCGAAAGTTAAAATGGACCCTTCCCGTATACCGTCGTATATCCCGCGATAATATTTTACATACATACATTTACGACGTCTATTAAGAATATAATTATTATAATAAAGTATTATAATTAGTACGTAATAATATAATTATTATAATATATAATATTATAATGCGAAATATCAGAGAAAAACAACAGGAAATATCGAAGGGCGGTATAATAGGAAAGGTTCGTTAAAATAATTTTCTTTTCTAATAATTTTTTAATAAGTGGTTTCTGAGCACGATTTAGAAAGAAATTTTAATGAGTCAAGATAATCAGACATAAAAACAAAATCTTGCTTATATGAAGCTAATCTTAAGGATGTTCTGGCTATATAATCCTAGCCAAAAGTTACTTCAATATGAAATTGATAAAATTCTATGCTTTTAAGAATTGAAATATCTATTAAATGTGCTCATATCATATAAATGTCTTAAACAATGTCATTTGATATGATATTTGACACCACAAATAGGTATATGACATTTGCCACGTTTCGGTACTTGACATGTACACTATAACCTTTTTTCGAAACTTTCCATTGTATTTTTATCAATAACTCGGTAATGAGGTAGTAAGTCGATTTAAACTTTTTTTAGAAACATTGCTCAATATTTGATTTACTTACAAATAAAGTTTCAAAACATTGGCAATGTTTTATTATTTTATTTATATAAAGAGAATAATGCTGCTTTTCCATTAGAAATCATGTAAAATTAAAAGTACTATAACTCGTGAACCAGTTAGAGAATACGGCTTCAGGTTTTAACCACGTGTTCAGATAACAAATGGAAACAAACTATAAAAGTTCTACGGTATTTTCAATGTAACAATGTTGGCGCCAGAACATCCTTAAGTAATCTCCGCTTTAATGGAATATTGATTTGCAGCACAGTTATCCAGACCCAGAAAAAATTTTCATATATGAACATATATAAATATATATAACTATACATAAATTTAGATAATTATATACGAAATTTGTCCATATATGTTCATACTAACTTCCTTCCTTTGTAAAATTTCTATTTAATGTAATATATAAGAAAAATAGAAATAATAAAAAAAAATAAATATAACTAAAAGAATAATTTTTGCAATATTTTTTTTACAAAAAATTCTGTTTGAAAATATGAGGAAAGATTACCCATATATAATCATATGTTATACATTTTTTCCTGGGGATGTATAATGTAAAAGAGCTACGAGAAATTAGGAAAAAAATTTAAAGTCAAAATTATTTCTATCTCTAACGGAGAATATCTTTTTATTCGCCAAGTATGTTCATTACCGAATATTCTGCCTAATTTTAATGCGTGCGTATATTCTCCATACGTCACATTATATCCGCTAAAATATGAATATGTGCTACACACTACGCATGTCACCATCCGTCCTAAACTCAAGAATCGCTAATTGCATTTAATATTATTGACCCTAAAAACAAAACAGGAAACAGGTTAATTTTTCTGCCCACTGGGCACAAAAATGATTACAGTGACGTTTCGTTATTCCGCGATAAAGTCATAAAACTGATATGAGGAAGGTCAGTTATTTATCGCAATGACAGACCACTTTACTGAATAACAGCTGTATACCGTATAGATATAGATAGACGCGCGTCGAACCGACAACTTGAGGAAGAGTAACGAGATGTTTTCTTCTCGACAACTCGCTACGTAGAATTACAGACACACACGTTCTTATTCAATCTTCTAGTATAATAATAAACCAGATTGAATAATAATTGATCCTTTGACATATTATTATGTAAAAGCGACGTCTCATCGTCCGCGAGAATCATCGCTTTGTTAAAACGCGTCGAGTTCAGTGTCATGAAGCTGTCAAACCGGATGACTTTTGCGAAATCGATGCGCCAGCGGTGCGGTTTAAACGAGATTCTCTTGCGGTATCGCAATTTAATAGATAAACCGCCGCAGCGGCGTGTCGCCGGGATCCGTTTCAATAATATCGAAATACATATCGAATGAGATGCACACGTTGCGAAATCTCGCAGAAATATCGTACAGTCGAGAGCGAACGTCCAACCATCGGCGCCGAATACGCGATACGCATACACGCTCATTAACGGACAGCATACCCGGTGCATTCACCCTATATCTATTCTGCCATTATCCACTTGGATCCCGCCGCCCACCCCCGCGGTTCTACTTCCGCCCGTCGCGTATACCTCGTAAAATAAATCGTATAATCGGATAACGAGAGTCGCCTCTTCGCAGCTCGGGCGAATAACTCGCGATAACTCGATCTCGGGCGGCGAGAGTCGTCTTGCCCGCGCGAGCCAGCGTTACCTATACATCGAATGCCTATATCAATATCACGTCGGAATTGCGCTGCCTGTTGCGAACCAACATTTATCCTGATATTCATGGACGAAACGTTCGTGCTGGGCAACGGTGCTGCAGAATTATTACCTGATAACTGTATTCGAGAAAGAGAGAATAAAGATTGCAATTCGCTCGGCTCGTCTCTCTCCGTATTCTTAATTAAACTGGATTGAACATTGGACGACTTTTTTTCACATTTAGATTTTCCCGTAATTGCATCGTCGATATTAATTTTACACACTTCTGTAAAAGTTTTAATAATATAAAGAACAAATATCAAATCGAATATAAAAAAGGCAGAGGAGCCAATGCAAGATATTCGTGCTAAAATGTATTTTGAATAATATATACAAATGCAAGAGTAAACGTTGACTATTTCGTTTCTGAACATTTTTCAACGGAGTCAATCTTGTATGTATTTAACTTTTTTATTAATTTTATTTATAACTTTTTCTTTTAAAATTTTAAAGTTTTTAGTTTTTTATTTTTGTTTGCAGTTTTATTTTATGGCTCGTAACGCGTTTATTTCTTAACGCAAGCATCTTTAGCTTTTAACATCTTTAATTATGATTGTCATTTTTTTAATTATAAACTGCGTCTATTTAGAATTATTGTTGTTTCTTGTGATTAATTTCGAATAATACTGATGATGGCCTAACGGTAGATTGGAACGTTTATTCTTTTATATGCATATGTATGTTATTTAAATACATTTATACGACATGTTATTTAAAGACATTATACGAATATCTTAACGTTAACTCCTCTGCTTCTTTATACAATCAATTTATTATCTCATCATCGCATATTTTAATATTTTTTTATAAAGAATAAAATTTTGTTTTATATATATTACTGTTATATATGTATACGTGTTTGCGCCTTTGATATTTGACTTCTGAAAATCTCTAGATTTTTTAAATTACTTGGAATTATCAATATTTCATTATACTTGTCATCAAATTGTTGGAAGTTGTTGATTTTTCAATTCAAGTTTTACAAACGATCGAATTAACCACAAGTACTGTAAATCCAGAATGTTAGGATGCGCCCATATTTGGTCGCCAATTGGAACTGATTTCCATTTTCTTAATCTCAAACGATCGTTCCAGCGATATTCAAATCGACGATCCTCGTCGTTGCCGGACATTATCAGAGAATGCGCGCCCAAAGAGAAAATGAGTACTTTGACCCGTTATCAATACTCGGCGATTACGTCGGTCATTGACACGGAGATCCGTTACTTGCAGTCGTGCGCCAGGATGCCGGAATCCTTGGCCGCTCGTCGTCTCGCGCCAAGCCGAGTGATTCGACGCGACGAAATATAACTAAACTCCGGCAAAATCGACGCCGGACAATGAGGGCCCTGCGGGGATCGTCACTCAGCGTTCGAACGGAATCACCACCGTCGTCTTTTCATTTTAAACCGTGCCTCTTCCTTTATTTGGAGAACGAAACCGCACTCTCCCGTAAATCCGTCTCCCCGCGGAATGTGACGCGCCGCGACTTTTCAAGCGCGTGCATTGTGCATTGTGCATAACGCGGTAATCTCTGCGGTAAACATAGCTTATCCATTATCGTCGTGCGCGGGTACGCGCCACGCGCGCCAGAGAGAGTGCCTCGTCTCGTTCCAGATTCTATCCGTCGCGCCGCGCGCGATACCGCGCTCAACGTCTGACCCGCATTCCGTCAAGCAGCCTGAAATTTCGCTCTGTCCGCGCCTCTCTTCGCCGTCCCCCGTCTCTTCTTCCGCATCTCCCTCCGCAGCAGCCGGTTCGCGCTCCCCCCTCTCCTCCCCTTCTCCGCTCCTCTCGCTGCGAGATACTAGCGGAATATCTTCGCGGAGCTGACGGCGCCGTGAAAAATATTGTCATTCCGCGACAGAAGCAGCCTCTTACGAGCGATACGTGACGAACCTCGCGATGCGGAATCCTCTTCCACTCACGGAACGCGGAGCATCCTTAATGGAGCGCGGGCAGACTGATGACTCTGGTCAGAATTTATTGCCCGAAGAAATCGCGACGCGTTGCACGCCATTCCGCACTTTCGCGATTTATCTTAACAATAAGCCAAAAAGTTATGTGCGATAAAAATGACCCTTACTGCATTCTCGCATTTTCCACCTTTCTGTCTGTGCGTTAATTGATAGACGATAGTAATACATATTGATTTTCAGTGCTTTCCACGTCGATATAACTATTGACGAGAAACGATGCGAATGAGAGAAAAATTTTTCTATTTTTGAAAAAATATTGATACGATATATTAGAGTGAACCTTCTATTGATAACTCGATGTAATTTAATAACGCCGAATAAAAACTATTTTGTCTCGTTATTCTGAAGGGCGGAAAAATGAAAACGGCAGTGAAAAGCGGAAAGAAATTTTCAAGCGCGTGATATTAAAAAAAAATTATTAAATTTTTCATTCTGCGTTTATTATTAATACAATTTTGTTCTTAACTTATTAAAATCGACCTCTGTAAATATAAATAATCTAAATCGCTGTTCTGTTTTTTTTTTCGGGAAAAATAAGAAAGTAGTGGAATACTAAATAATAATTGAATGCATTCGCACGTCTTAAAATAAAGTTTCATTTTCAAATAATGTAATTACGCTGTATTCTGGAGGTACTTTAATTGGCGCCAGAAGGAAGAAATCCGATAAGAATGTCGTTACGTGGTGCGACTTAATAAAACGTTATCGGGATGAAGCTCCAATCGCGCCGTACATCTCGTTGATTTATGCCACATTAATATAACTGGAGAATAACAATGTAATTGCACTCGAATGTGTATACGTATATGCGGGAATAATTATCAATAACAAGCGCGACGTTTGTCCGTCAAACACAAGACGTTAAATATTTTGATTATACAAGTCGCACCGTTGCGAATGTTACTTTGTAACACTTTAACGCAATAACGCGTCAAGATGTTACGCAATATCATTACGAAATTAGCACGACCTACACAGTTATTTCTCAAAGTGTTATATCATGTTAAAATGTCTATTTTCGGATCGTCTGTTTCCTAAAACTTCAGGAAGAGAGCTACATTCGCTCGGCCGTATATCTGTTCTTCTTATGTGTGGTAAGAAGAATTATTGCGTTTAAATATTTAAATTACTTTAAGAATCGCTGCGTTTAAATATCTAAATGAATTTGTTCTGCTTACGATATCATTGATCATACGTTACTCTATTTTATAATACAAACGTAAAGAATTTTATATCTTCTAATCTCGGGACATATCTGATAACGAATATAATTTATTCGGAGCATCAGGCATCTGGGTCATCTTATGAGTTATTGTGCTTTTAGAGAAATAGATCTTATTTTGATAAATGCTATCGATCATACAATATGATTACTGTGTTTTATAAATCAAAAATGATATGATCTTTTACAAATGCGAGAAATTTTTTTTTTTTTATAATGAGTATTACTCATCTGAAACGTTCGGTCTTTGATTTATTTATAATTATCAATATTACATGTTACTATAAGAGCTCAAGTTTGCATAATCAATCAATATAACACGAGTTATCTATATTGCAATAAATATGAGCGCGACATTCGATTATGTGCAATTAGCATCTGAAACTTTCAACCCGCACTTGATTGAATCAGGAAAATGTCGATCGAATTCAAGGTAATATCGTCACACGATATTACCTTGAAACTCGATTCTGAATGAAGTGACAGGACGATATAAATTGGCCCCTCGATCGACACTGTCAGAATATTGCCGATCGTACACACGGGCGTCATTTATCGTACGTGTTGCTGGCACAAATTATCTCGAAATTTCGTCCTCGCTCTTCGCGGATAAAAACGATTCATGTGTCGGCAATAACTTTCTCTTTCATCGACTGAATCACTGAAGCGCCGCGTCTAACACGCGCGAGCGGCACTGCAATTGCATTGAGAGGCAAGGCAAACCGTTCTAATGTTTCGCAAAAACTCATTAAAGCAATGACGACTTAGATTTACATTTAATTCTTGATCACTTAGCGATTTGCATACAAGAAAAGGAAAACTCGTACAGATCTAACAGTCAATAATCAGCCTTAAGATCGATCGCAGTCACCGCGTTTCCGTTTATCTGAAATTTCGTCAGACGCGACAGATCGATCCGCAAACAAATCACGAAGTAAATACGTGCGATTGCCGTTTCGATCTTTCAGCGCACGAGGGTGAACTTTGGCAGCTTGAAATATTAACTAATTACGACTAATCTATCTACTTGTCATCTTTCACGAGACCAAGTGGCCGCATTTCTCGCACGTCCCGCAAGGGTCATCGCCGGCATTTATCGCCTCGCTATATAGGCTGATCGGCGATAATGTCAAGGGCACGAGGCACAAAATGTAATGGTTAATTGAAGAAGAGTGCGGACCAATGACGCCGTAGAAATTCAAAGTGGCATCGGAGCGTGCCGGGCGTTACTTAAACTGTGGCGAACACATCATTTAAAAACAGTCGGCGTCAAAGATACGTCACATGCGTGTGCGCATATTAGCATCGTCGACTAACAGTTAAACGACCAAATGATAATTTATTTAATGTCAGTGAATTACATCGAGGGGGTTCGACGCACCCCGTTTCCACTTCTGCGTTCATTGACATGGTTATCAAGGCTTCGGTCTCTCTCTCTTAAGGAATATAGCCGTCCGCTGTCTCCGTTGCGAAACAATGTGTCGTAAGGAGTTCGAGAAGGAGCACCGTGGTGATGCCGGTAGTGACACAGTGGTACCGAGATTATTATCGTTTGAAAATACGAAAAGGTTGTACAGAGATGCGTGTGTTCGAACATTTTGAAGGAAACGCTGTGAACTGATTATTCTATCAATTATTATAACAATTATTAACGATTCAAGATAAAAGAAATATTTAATTACGCAAACGCGAAGCTTCTTAAGGCCTGCGTTATCGCGGCCGCGTGCGATTGCCAGCGATATCAAAATCTAATAATGATGTGATGAATTTATGATAATGACAATACGATTAGTTTTGTGACGATATACTGCGGCATATAAAGCTGTCGTCGCATTTATTTATATTGCGACATTTGCTGCCGTGCGACACAATGACAAATTAGTCTCTAATAGCGTTAATAAATAGTAGAGACCGTATTCCCAACCGCATTCTCGAAATCAAGCTGAAACATTCCGCAGGTGACTTACGAATCCCTGTAAATTTCCGTAAATTCAAGGCAATTTATAATTAAACATGAGGCTACTGCCAATTAATATAACATGATTAACCAGTTTTATAAAATCTTTCTTGAAATGTGTATCGATTAACGTATTATAATGAAAACAATTGTCAAATTGTTATAGTTGATAAATTATCAATTTTCAGCAATCGCATGCATTTATATTATAATGTTTTTGCAAAAAACATGAATTTATTCCCGAAATCAACAATTTTTCATACAACGTGTCTGTTTTCTCTCTAAATGGCAAAGTAATTTCATAATATCGCAAAAAGTTGATTCCTTTCTCTTCCTTATCCCATGAATTTCGATAACACGGAGATTGGTAGCTCTCGGCGCAATCTTGGTGCAAAAAAAGTGAGCATTTATCAGAGTGAAATGTCAGCAATTCCGACAGATCTGTATGTAAAGAAATACCGTGATAATGTGTGATATCGTCATGCTTCGATAGTCACACATATGCGCTATTATTCGAGAAACGAAAACGAAAACAACTCCTATCATCGATCAGTACCATCCGCGACGCGCTCTCAAAACTATACCGACGAGTTCACAAGTATCATCAGTACAATGATATAGTAACATGTGACCGATAAGAAATCTGGTTTATTCTACATTGTTAAAATCACAAGTGTTTTTTTCCACTTTTAAATGACTTATTACTTGAAATATTATTTCAAAAATTTATATGGAATATAAATTTAAAATAAAAAGTGATGCTGAAAAATAATTGACAATTAACGCAAAAACGATAGAAATTTTGCGTTTTCGCAAATTTTGAATTGATTAGATAATAATATTGTCTAAATAATTGTACAAAAATTATCATCTAATAAACCAAATTGAATTGGATTAAAAACTAAACCTTTACAAGAGTTATAGTCTTAAAGCTGTCTCTTATAC